>JAXIVJ010001328.1:62500-72500 GCA_036785665.1 Chirona hameri | reverse complement strand
CGTGGCACAGTCTCTCTATTTCCTTTCACAAAGACCGAGTTCCCTAAAAGCGGATGAGACACGACCTTCAGCACAGCCTGCAGCCTGACTGCTGCCCGGCTTACCGCGTGTATGACGTCGTTTTTGGTGTATGTGTGCCCGGAGACGGTCCAGAGGGCGCTGACCAGAGCGGCCGCCAGGATACTGCTGGCGCCCATTCCGGACCCCTGCGGCAGCCGGGACCAGCTCTCCACCTCCAGACCGCCACCCACCGTCTGTGGGGAGACGGGCCACATCACTGCCGGCTCAGCCGAGCTCAGGCACAGCACTGAGCCGTGCGCACAAACATCACCGGAAGCTGCCACAGATGCTCCACACCAGCCTCGGCCGCTTCCCACGTGTACTTTCAACAGCAGTTGTTAATCAGTTGGTGATCATTGGGGTTTAGCGGCCCCGCAACTACTATGGTTATTTGTCACGTGTTCGACAGCGGCTTGCCACCTGTTTGAGCTGTTCGGAGAGCGGCGCGTCGCTCTTCAGACTGACGATGTTGGTGACGATCAGAGCACATTTCAGCAGCTGGCCGGGCGCCGCCGGACTCGTGTAGTCCTGCACATCGGCCACGGAGTTCAGCTCCAGCACCTACATAGACAGACAGACATACAGACACGTCAGCTGTGGTCCTGCACATCGCCAACAGAGTTAATCTCCAGCACCTACAGACCAAGAGTCATTTAGCTGCCGAGAAGAAAAAAAAAACACAAATACACTAACCAAAAGGAAACATAAATATAAAAAACACCAGTAGAATATTGAAATGTTTGGCATCACATCGCATTCTATTGTCATAACAAACACATGTCGCAAATATCTTTGTCGGGCCCTTTCAATATAATGTTCCACGACAAACCAGGGCAGAGACCACACACAGCAACACGCGGCGTGTGTCAGTTCCGCCACCCTGACTCGCCTGGTCCCCGTGGGCGCCGCACAGTCTGAGCCGCACGCCGCCGGTGTCGGCCGTGCGGCGGACGCGGGCTCCGATCGGCTTGGCGCCGTCCACGGTGAGGGCCAGGTCCACTACCAGGCCGCCCATCTCGTAACAGATGGGTGGCGTGTCGCTCCAGCCGCCTGGCGAACCACCGAGCACGGACACACCGGTCATCGCCATGCAACCCGGACACACCGGTCATCGCCATGTAACCCGGACTCACCGGTCATCGCCATGTAACCCGGACTCACCGGTCATCGCCATGTAACCCGGACTCACCGGTCATCGCCATGTAACCCGGACTCACCGGTCATCGCCATGTAACCCGGACACACCGGTCATCGCCATGCAACCCGGACTCACCGGTCATCGCCATGTAACCCGGACTCACCGGTCATCGCCATGTAACCCGGACTCACCGGTCATCGCCATGTAACCCGGTCACGGGACATGGTAACAGGTAACAGGACACGGTAACAGGTCACGGTAACAGGACACGGTACATGGGACACAGGACACAGGACACAGGACACAGGGCACAGGGCACAGGACACAGGACACAGGACACGGGACACAGGACACGGTAACAAGTCACAGGACACATACGCAGGACACGGTAACAGGACACAGACGCAGGACACGGTAACAGGTCATAGGTCACAGACGCAGGACACGGTAACAGGTCACAGGACACAGACGCAGGACACGGTAACAGGTCACAGGACACAGACGCAGGACACGATAACAGGTCACAGGACACAGACGCAGGACACGGTAACAGGTCACAGACGCAGGACACGGTAACAGGTCACAGGTCACAGACGCAGGACACGATAACAGGTCACAGGACACAGACGCAGGACACGGTCACATGTCACAGGTCACAGACGCAGGACACGATAACAGGTCACAGGACACATACGCAGGACACGGTCACATGTCACAGGTCACAGACGCAGGACACGGTAACAGGTCACAGGACACATACACAGGACACGGTCACAGGTCACAGGTCACAGACGCAGGACACGGTAACAGGTCACAGGTCACAGACGCAGGACACGGTAACAGGTCACAGGACACAGACGCAGGACACGATAACAGGTCACAGGACACAGACGCAGGACACGGTAACAGGTCACAGACGCAGGACACGGTAACAGGTCACAGGACACAGACGCAGGACACGGTCACATGTCACAGGACACAGACGCAGGACACGGTAACAGGCCACAGACGCAGGGCACGGTAACAGGTCACAGGACACAGACGCAGGACACGATAACAGGTCACAGACGCAGGACACGGTAACAGGTCACAGGACACATACACAGGACACGGTCACAGGTCACAGGTCACAGACGCAGGACACGGTAACCGGTAACAGGTCGCAGGACACGGTAACAGGTCACAGGTCACAGACGCAGGACACGGTAACAGGTCACAGGACACAGACGCAGGACACGATAACAGGTCACAGGACACAGACGCAGGACACGGTAACAGGTCACAGACGCAGGACACGGTAACAGGTCACAGGTCACAGACGCAGGACACGGTAACAGGTCACAGGACACAGCCGCAGGACACGATAACAGGTCACAGGACACAGACGCAGGACACGGTAACAGGTCACAGACGCAGGACACGGTAACAGGTCACAGGACACAGACGCAGGACACGGTCACATGTCACAGGACACAGACGCAGGACACGGTAACAGGTCACAGACGCAGGACACGGTAACAGGTCACAGGTCACAGACGCAGGACACGGTAACAGGTCACAGGACACAGACGCAGGACACGGTAACAGGTCACAGGACACAGACGCAGGACACGGTCACATGTCACAGACGCAGGACACGATAACAGGTCACAGACGCAGGACACGGTAACAGGTCACAGGACACATACACAGGACACGGTCACAGGTCACAGGTCACAGACGCAGGACACGGTAACCGGTAACAGGTCGCAGGACACGGTAACAGGTCACAGGTCACAGACGCAGGACACGGTAACAGGTCACAGGACACAAACGCAGGACACGATAACAGGTCACAGGACACAGACGCAGGACACGGTAACAGGTCACAGACGCAGGACACGGTAACAGGTCACAGGTCACAGACGCAGGACACGGTAACAGGTCACAGGACACAGCCGCAGGACACGATAACAGGTCACAGGACACAGACGCAGGACACGGTAACAGGTCACAGACGCAGGACACGGTAACAGGTCACAGGACACAGACGCAGGACACGGTAACCGGTAACAGGTCACAGGACACAGGGCACAGCAACCGGTCACAGGTGCAGGACACGGTAACTGGTCACAGACGCAGGACACGGTAACAGGACACAGTAACCGGGCACAGGACACAAGGGACGGGACACAGTAACCGGTCACAGGTCACATACGCAGGACACGGTAACAGGTCACAGGACACAGGACACAGGACACGGTAACAGGTCCCAGGTCACAAGGGACGGGACGGGCGGAACAGCACGGGGACCATAAAGGACAGCAGGTGTGCCACAGATGATCAAATAACGGTCCCATGTAGTCACTGTCACTGTAACAGTCACTGTGTCTGCCCAGATGTGGCGCCGGCGATGGGTACCTGATAGTGTTCTCCCTCCGAGATAGACGCTGGGTGTGCAGCAGTGTCACAAGTAAGTATGCCATTCGCCCAAGCGCATGAGAGGGTTTAACAGCTTCGTAAAGCTTACGTCCCGGCTTGGTTTTGTCAGTTCCGGCTCAGACCACGGGGAAGCTTGCAGACTGTGCTGTACATTAAACGCTAGCGATATTAGCTAATACAAACTATAACAAGAACGGCGTGGCAACGCACCGGCTAGGCAGCGCACCCTGACTGGGCACAGTTCGGCGGCGGGGCGGCGGCGGCGGGGCGGCGGACTAACCTGCGATGTCGGCCCGGGCCGGGCAGCGGGCCGTCACCCAGACCCCCTCGGCCGGCCGCGTCGCCGCTCCCAGCTTGACCCTGTCGAGTACGCGCATCACGCTGAGCCGCACCAGCGTCTGCGCGGCGCGCTCGTAGTGCCGGGCGGCGCGGATCAGGCGGTCCGGGGAGCCGAGCCAGTCCCGCCGCACCTCCGCCAGCCGCGTCACGCCGGCCCCGATCGACTCGTGCTGTGTCACACAGGTCAGGTCAGGTCAGATCATGTCAGGTCAGGTCAGGTCAGGTCAGGTCAGGTCAGGTCAGGTCAGGTCAGGTCAGGTCAGGTCAGGTCAGGTCAGGTCAGGTCAGATCACCACACAGACACCGTCACCAGAGCCGGCCCCGATCGACTCGTGCTGTGTCACACAGATCAGGTCAGGTCAGGTCAGGTCAGGTCAGGTCAGGTCAGGTCAGATCACCACACAGACACCGTCACCAGAGCCGGCCCCGATCGACTCGTGATGTGTCACACAGATCAGGCCAGGTCAGGTCAGATCACCTGTGACTGTGAGTCAGCTGATATGTGGCTGCGCCGTCTCCAGACATACGGATACGGCGTGCAGAACAGATCGACACCACGGCGATACAGGGACGGAGTTATGCCGTGCAGTCGTGGGCAAGACACCAGCTCACATCTGCGGACACCAGCTCACATCTGCGGCTCACCTCCAGCGTGTGCAGGGCGGGCTGCCAGGCTGCGTTGCCGGCCGGCCCGCTGCGCAGTCCGCCGCGGCCGGCCGCCATCACCCCCAGCAGGTCAGCCTGGGCGGCCAGCACGCGGGCGGCGTCGCCCGGCTCGGCCGCCGCCGCCGCCCAGTCCAGAGCCTCCAGCAGCATGTGCTCCACCCGCGGAGTCCGCTCTGACGTCACGCCCACAGGCAGACAGGTCAGACACAGAGACACGTCATCTGACGTCACGCCCACAGGCAGACAGGTCAGACACAGAGACGTCATCTGACGTCACGCCCACATGCGCAGGTCAGACACAGACACGTCACACTCAGAGACAGACAGACAGACAGGTCATACGGAGTCCGCTCTGACGTCACGCCCACAGGCAGACAGGTCAGACACAGACACGTCACACTCAGAGACAGACAGACAGGTCATACGGAGTCCGCTCTGACGTCACGCCCACAGGCAGACAGGTCAGACACAGACACGTCACACTCATAGACAGACAGACAGGTCATACGGAGTCCGCTCTGACGTCACGCCCACAGGCAGACAGGTCAGACACAGACACGTCACACTCAGAGACAGACAGGCAGGCAGGTCACACGGGCACAGGGCCCGTCTAGTCTGACCACGACTAAGGACTACTCTCCATGGGTACGTCCATCTACACTCCTAATCAATCTAATCAATGGGCAGTTAACGGGGCGGGAAATCACTCCGCTCTGTTGCCAGGAGATGGTGCTGACTGAACTCACCACCCTTGGCGGCCACGAAGTAGGGCAGGAACGAGTCCCCGTTCGGCGGCTGCTGGTTCTCCACGATATGTTTCCGCACGATCCGCCAGAAACACTCCCGGCCCAGAATGTACTCCTCCACGGGCACCACGCCGTGCACAAAGTCCCTAGCCACAGGTGATAATAGTCATTATTGAAACACTCCCGGCCCAGAATGTACTCCTACACGGGCACCACGCCGTGCACAAAGTCCTTGGCCACAGGTGATAATAGTCATTATTGAAACACTCCCGGCCCAGAATGTACTCCTCCACGGGCACCACGCCGTGCACAAAGTCCCTGGCCACAGGTGATAATAGTCATTATTGAAACACTCCCGGCCCAGAATGTACTCCTCCACGGGCACCACGCCGTGCACAAAGTCCCTGGCCACAGGTGATAATAGTCATTATTGAAACACTCCCGGCCCAGAATGTACTCCTCCACGGGCACCACGCCGTGCACAAAGTCCCTGGCCACAGGTGATAATAGTCATTATTGAAACACTCCCGGCCCAGAATGTACTCCTCCACGGGCACCACGCCGTGCACAAAGTCCCTGGCCACAGGTGATAATAGTCATTATTGAAACACTCCCGGCCCAGAATGTACTCCTCCACGGGCACCACGCCGTGCACAAAGTTCCTGGCCACAGGTGATAATAGTCATTATTGAAACACTCCCGGCCCAGAATGTACTCCTCCACGGGCACCACGCCGTGCACAAAGTCCCTGGCCACAGGTGATAATAGTCATTATTGAAACACTCCCGGCCCAGAATGTACTCCTCCACGGGCACCACGCCGTGTACAAAGTCCCTGGCCACAGGTGATAATAGTCATTATTGAAACACTCCCGGCCCAGAATGTACTCCTCCATGGGCACCACGCCGTGCACAAAGTCCCTGGCCACAGGTGATAATAGTCATTATTGAAACACTCCCGGCCCAGAATGTACTCCTCCCCGGGCACCACGCCGTGCACAAAGTCCCTGGCCACAGGTGATAATAGTCATTATTGAAACACTCCCGGCCCAGAATGTACTCCCCCACGGGCACCACGCCGTGCACAAAGTCCCTGGCCACAGGTGATAATAGTCATTATTGAAACACTCCCGGCCCAGAATGTACTCCTCCACGGGCACCGCGCCGTGCACAAAGTCCCTTGCCACCGACTGGCAGGCACACTGGAGCTACGGACAGGCGAAATACGATTCCATTGTTCTAATTTCAATAGCTTACATTTTTGCATTGTTTTCGTGGAAGGATATAGGTAATAGGTACCCATGTGTGAAGTTATTAAAAAAATGTTCACAGAACAACGAAACAGACATGAATGAACAAGACATCATTTAGCAGTTTAAAGTGGTAAATATAGTCCGTCTGGGCCCCCACACAACACACCACACAGTATACTGACTTGATGGAGTATCGCGTGACGGCGGCCCAGCTCTCTGGCCGGTACTCCCGGAAGCAGTTATGGGCCTCTCCCCGGCTGAGGTCGATATCCTGCAGCACCATCAGGGCGGTCCAGTGATCTGGCGACCCCAGCAGCGGGAACAGGCGGGCCTCGTACAAAGTGCGCCGGCCGACCGGCAGCTGAGGATAACACAGCAGGGTGTAGACAGTCAGCCGTGTTAAAGGGCATATACAAATGGTTATATTCTCCCCAGAACACTCACATCTCCCCAGAACACTCACATCCCCCCCAGAACACTCACATCTCCTCAGAACACTCACATCTCCCCCAGAACACCCACATCTCCCCAGAACACTCACATCTCCCCAGAACACTCACATCTCCCCAGAACACTCACATCTCCCCAGAACACTCACATCTCCCCAGACCACTCACATCTCCCCAGAACACTCACATCCCCCAGAACACTCACATATCCCCAGAACACTCACATCTCCCCAGAACACTGACATCCCCCAGAACACTCACATATCCCCAGAATACTCACATCTCCCCAGAATACTCACATCTCCCCAGAACACTCACATCTCCCCAGAACACTCACATCTCCCAGAACATTTACATCTCCCTGAACACTCACATCTCCCCAGAACACTCACATCCCCAGAACACTCACATCTCCCCAGAACACTCACATATCCCCAGAACACTCACATCTCCCCAGAACACTCACATCTCCCCAGAACACTCACATCTCCCAGAACACTCACATCCCCCAGAACACTCATATATCCCCAGAACACTCACATATCCCCAGAACACTCACATATCCCCAGAACACTCACATCTCCCCAGAACACTCACATCTCCCCAGAACACTCACATCTCCCCAGAACATTTACATCTCCCCAGAACACTCACATCTCCCCAGAACACTCACATCCCCCAGAGCCCTCACATCTTCCCAGAACACTCACATATCCCCAGAACACTCACGTCAGCTGCCCAGATGTCGTCGGGCGTGACTCCCTTGCGCCTGAAGAACTCTGTCCAGGGCCGGTTGAGGTAGGTGGCGCACGGGTCGGTGTGCGGCAAGAACAACCGGTCGCCGGTGCCAAACAGCGCGCAGGCGTAGGTCAGGCCGTGGCAGGGCGGGTACACGCAGCGGTCCTCGCGGTGGATCTTGAAGTCTTGGTAGCCGATCAATGCCAGGTTGTCCTGCAGGATCAGCGCCTAAACGAGACGACGCCGGGCGGTCAGTTAGCTCCGGGACTTCAGAAACAGGGCTAATGAGGCGACACAGTCGGCTAGCATGTACAAATCGCACAAAACCTCGATCATCATTAAGGGAAAGGCGAATGGGTATCAAATCCAACAGCAAGTGCTGACAAACCATTTAAATGATGATTGGTCGGCACTGCGCCAATGTCCCGGTATGCCTGACCGCGCTGAACGTCTGTCGTTTGTACCTTTATTCACTCCAGGTAGGAGCCGAAACGTCCCGGCCGCCCCTGCACTGTACCGGTCGTCCCGGCCGCCCCTGCACTGTACCGGTCGTCCCGGCCGCCCCTGCATTGTACCGGTCGCCCCCTGCACTGTACCGGTCGCCCCTGCATTGTACCGGTCGTCCCGGCCGCCCCTGCATTGTACCGGCCGCCCCTGCACTGTACCGGTCGTCCCGGCCGCCCCTGCACTGTACCGGTCGTCCCGGCCGCCCCTGCACTGCACCGGTCGTCCCGGCCGCCCCTGCATTGTACCGGTCGTCCCGGCCGCCCCTGCATTGTACCGGTCGTCCCGGCCGCCCCTGCATTGTACCGGCCGCCCCTGCACTGTACCGGTCGTCCCGGCCGCCCCTGCACTGTACCGGTCGTCCCGGCCGCCCCTGCATTGTACCGGTCGCCCCCTGCACTGTACCGGTCGCCCCGGCCGCCCCTGCACTGTACCGGTCGTCCCGGCCGCCCCTGCATTGTACCGGTCGCCCCGGCCGCCCCTGCACTGTACCGGTCGTCCCGGCCGCCCCTGCACTGCACCGGTCGTCCCGGCCGCCCCTGCATTGTACCGGTCGCCCCCTGCACTGTACCGGTCGTCCGGCCGCCCCTGCACTGTACCGATCGTCCCGGCCGCCCCTGCACTGTACTGGTCGTCCCCTGCACTGCACCGGTCGTCCCGGCCGCCCCCTGCATTGTACCGGTCGCCCCCTGCACTGCACCGATCGTCCCGGCCGCCCCTGCACTGTACCAGTCGTCCCGGCCGCCCCTGCACTGTACCGGTCGCCCCGGCCGCCCCCTGTACTGCACCGGTCGAGTGCGGACTGTACCTTGATGCGCTGCAGGTAGATGCCGGATATGTAGACGTTTTTGCCGAGCGTCAGCAGGCCGCACTTGATGTTGCTGCTCATGATGACGCCGCCGCCGCCGCCGCCGCCGCCGCCGCCGCCGCCGCCGCCGCCGCCGCCGCCGCCGCCGCCGCCGCCGCCTCCCTTCACCTCGTACGTCAGCTTGGAGTTGATGACGGTGGTGTCGCTCCACTCACTCTGCTGCGTGTCCCGCCAGCCGCGCCTGCCGGCCGCGGGTCAGATAACATCGGCTGTCAGTTTGTAGTTGGTGACGTTTTGACTCGGGCAATGCAGACCAGCCGCAGGCAGTCGGACCGATGTGCATATTCAGCGTTTTACCACTCTCTCAAGCAGCGAGTCATCAGCGAGTCATCAGCGAGTCATCAGCGAGTCATCAGCGAGTCATCAGCGAGTCATCAGCGAGTCATCAGCGAGTCATCAGCGAGTCATCAGCGAGTCATCAGCGAGTCATCAGCGAGTCATCAGCGAGTCATCAGCGAGTCATCAGCGAGTCATCAGCGAGTCATCAGCGAGTCATCAGCGAGTCATCAGCGAGTCATCAGCGAGTCATCAGCGAGTCATCAGCGAGTCATCAGCGAGTCATCAGCGAGTCATCAGCGAGTCATCAGCGAGTCATCAGCGAGTCATCAGCGAGTCATCAGCGAGTCATCAGCGAGTCATCAGCGAGTCATCAGCGAGTCATCAGCGAGTCATCAGCGAGTCATCAGCGAGTCATCAGCGAGTCATCAGCGAGTCATCAGCGAGTCATCAGCGAGTCTGCGCAGACGCTGCTCTGCGTATCCGGCCACAAAAACTAAGGGTGCGTTCGGAAGGCGCAAAATTTCGCGAAATTTATCATGG
>JAXIVJ010001328.1:0-57500 GCA_036785665.1 Chirona hameri | reverse complement strand
AGGTCAGCGGACCGGCGGGGCGCAGCTCTGCAGCACAACCCAGCATGTCGAAATACAGCGACATCTACCCAGCAGCAACCGAGACACAGCCGCAGGTCAGCGGACCGGCGGGGCGCAGCTCTGCAGCACAACCCAGCATGTCGAAATACAGCGACATCTACCCAGCAGCAACCGAGACACAACACAGGTCAGCGGACCGGCGGGGCGCAGCTCTGCGGCACAACCCAGCATGTCGAAATACAGCGACATCTACCCAGCAGCAACCGAGACACAGCCGCAGGTCAGCGGACCGGCGGGGCGCAGCTCTGCAGCACAACCCAGCATGCCGAAATACAGCGACATCTACCCAGCAGCAACCGAGACAGCCGCAGGTCAGCGGACCGGCGGGGCGCAGCTCTGCAGCACAACCCAGCATGTCGAAATACAGCCGACAGCCGGCCGACAGCCGGCCGACAGCACGGCAGCGGCACAGTACAGCGGACCGGCGGGGCGCAACTGTGGGGCTCTGCACAAAGGGTACGGCACTACACTGACACACCGATACACGTCACGTATATACGCCATGAATAACACTGATTCACAGTATCGGCTTCGATAATATAATTAGTAACTTGTACTTGGCAGTGTACGTAAAAGCACCGCTAAGTCGCATTGCACACAGGATACTCTATCAAAGCCCTGATTTGACTGACTGATGCGTCCTGAGCAGCAGCAGTCCGGCGGCCGGAGACGGTCCTGATCGCCTCCCCGCTGACGCCGCCGCTGACCTGCAATGACGGTCCTGATCGCTTCCCCGCTGCCGCCGCCGCTGACCTGCAATGATGAGACGCCGCTGTCGACGCCCATGTAGGTGCAGCCGTCCAGCGGAGCGACCAGGTGCAGACTGAGCAGGCTGACGGCCACCGGCGGCGACAGGTACACCAGGCCGGCCACCAGGTGTAGGTCAGAGCCGGCAGCGCGCGACGACAGAGCCTCTGGGTGATGCCAGCTGGGTTAGAGGGGATCAGACTCGGGATGATCCGCAATGGTAACGGTTAGACCTATCAGGACGGTACGCCGGGCCCTCTGCACCGCTGTAGTCGGACTTGGGACAGCCATGCATTAACTCTCGCTCTACGGGAGCGTTTTTCACCTTCGCCCTACGAGGGGGGGGGGGGGTCCTAAAAAGCCCCCCCCCCCCCCTGTTAACTTCCAAACCAAGCAACATAGCGCAACGCGGTAAGAACCAACATGTTGCCTGTCATGTTTGGAATCTAAAGGTATGCAATTTTTAGGTTTCGGGTCAACGAGTGACCTTTCAGGTCAAGTGAATGACCTCGATCGACCACGTCCAGAACAGCGATTTTGCTGTCAGAAAACCTCAAAATTAGAAATTGATAAATGTAAATACAAAGGCATGTTCCTAGACAAGTTTTGTCTCAGAAATACAGAAAAAGTAATTATTTGTTCGTATCTGGAAAAAAAGTTCAAAAAAGTTACTAAAAAAATAACGTCAGAGTTTCTTACACTTTGGGAGCCATCACTCAGTCAAAAATAGAGATATTGCTTTGAAATTTGGTTTGGGTATTTTCCATACTCAGTTCTCCCACATATATTCCGGTTTTTCTAGCATTTTTTTTAAATTTCGATTTGTGGCGATTGTTAAAAAAAAAGTTGTTGTTCATTTTAGGGGTCAAAAACCCAAAATTTCGAAAATACGAGATTGCCATTTTGAAGAGAATGACATTTTATATCTTTGCTGACTTGCGTTTGCAATTTGCTTCAAAATTCTGTTTTTTTACGATTTGTCAAACATTTATCATTTTTCCACCAACATGACGTCATCAAAACATCATTATCTCCCAAATCACTTAAAGGGAAATAATGACCTTTTGATTTTGTTAGCAACAATTTCTTAGGCTCCCGTTATATTTTTAAAATTATTTTATTTAAATTTAAGAATTAAATAAAATTATTCCCAAATTCAAAGTTGTAAGTTTGGAAGAAATACAAAACAAGTACCTTGTGTACATCATGAAGGTCATTGACAAATTCGTCCTTCCCTACCATTGTTAACATCGAGTGCGGCATTTGTGGAGCCTCTGTGACATTTCCGATCAAACTGAGCGCTGCTCGGACACCCGCTAGTAGCGCTTTCGTTCTCCATGGCAACCAGGCGTCAGCCAATCAAAAGCCAGAAAGGGAATACGTTCTGGCTTTTCATTGGCTCACGTCTGGTTGCCATGGAGAACGAAAGCGCTACTAGCGTGCGTTCGAGCAGCGCTCTGATCCGTGAAGCAATCCGTGAAGCATCCGTGATGCATGACTGACTATCAGTATAAGTCATGAATAACAACAACATGCAAACTATACCAACTCGAATTAAATCAGAGCGGAATGAATTGAACCCCAGGCAAGCTAGTATTCGCAAAGCACTCGGCACTGCGCCACAATGGCAAAAGGTGAGGGAAATGCATATTGGATACAATATTATTACGTCACAAGTTTCTGAAGTGTCAACTACTATGAAATACAGTGATAAAATACCTTTAATAATGATTAACAAGAAAATTCAAACTTAAAAACAATCATTTGAATAAGTCTTTAATTAGCTTTCAACTCGAAATCAGATATATTTTGCAATGCTACACAAGAATGGCACCAATGACGTCATTAACAAAGCCTGCTACGGGACTTGGGTATACTAATCAGGAACAACTCGCCAAGTGCGCCGAGATGGTTAAGTGCGCCGAGAAGCATGACAATGACTTTGTAAACAAATCGCCGACGTTAAATAGGTCGCCGTCGATGTGCATCGATGAGCTTCTGATTTAATTGCCAGTTTTGTGTTATTGTTCGTTAGTTTTTTTTTGGGAAAAATTATTATTTTTCATGATAAAATAAAGCATAGTGTTATATACAGCCACAGACAAACTATACACAACTCCTAATGTTGAAAACAAATGAATCGAATTGCAAAAATTGAGGGTCGCAACCACTAACTATGCCGCGTTGATGTGCATCGATGAGCTTCCGATTTTATTGCCACTTTTTCCAATCGCTGTTAGTTTTAGAAGATCGCCGGGCATATAATCACAACAAGCAGAACGCACAATATATTTTCCACTCCATTGCGTAAAAAAATAATACGGGAAAAGCCCGCAGTTTGATGAGGACCAAAAGTACTTGACAAAAGGTCAGCAATAGTGCAAGTACCGGTCGTTAAAAGTGTGGAACGCTTATCAACTTTAACTTGAAATATCTTTCGGTAGGAAAGTTTTCATGCAAAATGTGATGAATTTACAATATATTTTGATCTCGTCTGGCGATTTCAAGTGCTAACTCCATTTTAGTGGAAAAAGGTCATTATTTCCCTTTAACCAATTTCAATGAAATTTGTACAGCGTACGTATAATTGTTGTAAAATCAGCTTCTGAAAATTTCAGCAAGATTTGCCGTATGTGTAAAAAGTTATGCAAGAAAAACCTCAGGGGGGGGGGGGTCGTTTTAGGACCCTCCGTAGAGCGAGGGTTAAGTCAAGGTCCTCTGGGTGGGGGGCAGAATCTGCGCCCCCCCCCCTTCTCCCGGATTTTCTCAATAACTTGCAAACTATGATAGATATCAACGTGAAACTTTCAGTACCTTAGTCACATCAATTCTACGTCATCTGAGAGAAGACAAAAAATCAACGAAATTGGTGGCGTACTTTGGGAGATAATTACCTTTTAGTGACGTCATGCCATGCCATTTTTGGTGGAAAAACGATAAATGTTTGAAAAATCGTAGAAAATAGAGCTTTGAAGAAAATTGCAAATAAAAAACATCAAAAGAAAAGAAATGACATTCTCTTCAAAATGACTATCTCGGATTTTCCAAATTTGAGTTTTGAATTTGAGAATTTGAGACCCCAAATCCAAAAAAGTTTTTGGAAAAACAAATTTTCAACGGAATATGTATTAGAGAAGCAAGTATGGACGATACCCAAACCGAATTTCAAAGCAATATCTTTATTTTTGACTGACGTATGGCTCCCTAAGTATGAGTAACTCATAACGTCATTTTAATTGCGTTTGTTTTCCTTTTATCGACCAGCTACAGACGAATAAATACCACTACTGTATTTTTTTTTAGACAAAACTGGTCTAGAAACATGCCTTCTTTATTTAGATTAATCCATTTCCTTATGACCTTGACCTGAAATTCACCTAAGGGCCATTATATGGGGGGTCAGTTTTTTAAAATGGCTACTATTATTGAAGTCTACGTGTAAAATAACCCATAAACATGTGTCGCATGACTTTCGTAGACCTCTTGCCAATAGTGACCTGTTGTGACCTGACCTTGACCTTTGCTTACAATCTCACTTTCGCTTATGCGGGAGATGTATTATCCCTTTGAGGGCACTTTGTGCGATAATTGTCGCAATCTGAGGTTTTTAATGGAAGGTATGGTCATCAACTCAAATACCTCAACTTTGACTTTTAGCCTGACTGTGACCTGAAATATGACCTTTGTAATCGCGTACGCTTTACATGCGTCTCATTGAAAGCTTTCGATTGACGCCTTGCGGGTCTCGCTGCGATTATTGGTTCGGAAGATAACGAGGGGCAGAACCTGCCTCCCTCGCCCTCCCCCTTCCCTCTTCCAGCCCCCCTGTCCCCCGAGAGACTGCCACTTTCCACCCGCCCTGTCCCCCCCCCCCCCCCCCGACAGACTGCCCCGTTCCAGCCGCCGCCCCCCCCCCCCCCCCACGAGAGACTCCCGTTCCAGCCGTCCTGCCCCCCCCCCCCCCCCAGACTGTCCCGTCCCAGCCGCCCTGTCCCCCCCCCCCCCCCGAGACTGTCCCGTCCCAGCCGTCCTGTCCCGTTCCAGTCGGCCTGTCCCCCGAGAGACTGTCCCGTTCCAGCCGGCCTGTCCCCGTGTGAGTACTCACTGAGCGTCTTGACGTCCGCCTGGTACAGCAGCTGGCGCACGGCTCCGTCCCGGTCCACGTCCATCACGCCGTGGTTCTGGGCGTACTCGGCTGGGGCTGACACGGACACCAGTGCCGCGTGGCAGTCGGTCGGCACGTTCACCGTGCTTAGCTCCGACAGCCGGCCGTGCAGGTAGTTATCTGTGTTGGCCACCCAGACCCCCGGCGGAGCGCGGGACGCCAGCTGGAGAGCGGTGGGGGAGGGGGGACACAGTCACCCAATACAGGGCGGAGTAGGCGGCGTCAAGTGGGACACTATGAGATGTGTGCATACATACTAGATTCATGTAGAGACAAAAACAAAAGGTGGGTTCAAATCCATGGTTCCTGATTCTGTGTGAGCATTATTTGGGTGTATACACATGGAAAATGTGCTGTTATATTCTGTTTAATATCGGATGACAGAAACGCTTCAGTCGGCTGCAGAGAAGCAGCGCTCGGTACTGACCTCTGAGCAGATGGCTGCAGAGAAGCAGCGTTCGGTACTGACCTCTGAGCAGTCGGCTGCAGATAAGCAGCGCTCGGTACTGACCTCTGAGCAGATGGCTGCAGAGAAGCAGCGCTCGGTACTGACCTCTGAGCAGATGGCTGCAGAGAAGCAGCGCTCGGTACTGACCTCTGAGCAGTCAGCTGCAGAGAAGCAGCGTTCGGTACTGACCTCTGAGCAGTCGGCTGCAGAGAAGCAGCGTTCGGTACTGACCTCTGAGCAGTCGGCTGCAGATAAGCAGCGCTCGGTACTGACCTCTGAGCAGATGGCTGCAGAGAAGCAGCGCTCGGTACTGACCTCTGAGCAGATGGCTGCAGAGAAGCAGCGTTCGGTACTGACCTCTGAGCAGTCGGCTGCAGAGAAGCAGCGTTCGGTACTGACCTCTGAGCAGTCGGCTGCAGAGAAGCAGCGTTCGGTACTGACCTCTGAGCAGTCGGCTGCAGATAAGCAGCGCTCGGTACTGACCTCTGAGCAGTCGGCTGCAGAGAAGCAGCATTCGGTACTGACCTCTGAGCAGATGGCTGCAGAGAAGCAGCGCTCGGTACTGACCTCTGAGCAGTCGGCTGCAGAGAAGCAGCATTCGGTACTGACCTCTGAGCAGTCGGCTGCAGAGAAGCAGCATTCGGTACTGACCTCTGAGCAGTCGGCTGCAGAGAAGCAGCATTCGGTACTGACCTCTGAGCAGTCGGCTGCAGAGAAGCAGCGCTCGGTACTGACCTCTGAGCAGTCGGCTGCAGAGAAGCAGCGTTCGGTACTGACCTCTGAGCAGATGGCTGCAGAGAAGCAGCGTTCGGTACTGACCTCTGAGCAGTCGGCTGCAGATAAGCAGCGCTCGGTACTGACCTCTAAGCAGATGGCTGCAGAGAAGCAGCGTTCGGTACTGACCTCTGAGCAGTCGGCTGCAGAGAAGCAGCGTTCGGTACTGACCTCGGAGCAGATGTGGATGATGTGCAGCAGGTTGGTACTGACCTCGGAGCAGATGTGGATGATAAGCAGCGCTCGGTACTGACCTCGGAGCAGATGTGGATGATGTGCAGCAAGTTGGTACTGACCTCGGAGCAGATGTGGATGATGTGCAGCAGGTTGGTACTGACCTCGGAGCAGATGTGTATGATGTGCAGCAGCGCTCGGTACTGACCTCGGAGCAGATGTGGATGATGTGCAGCGCTCGGTACTGACCTCGGAGCAGATGTGGATGATGTGCAGCAGGTTGGTACTGACCTCGGAGCAGATGAGGATGATGTGCAGCAGGTTGGTACTGACCTCGGAGCAGATGTGGATGATGTGCAGCAGGTTGGTACTGACCTCGGAGCAGATGTGGATGATGTGCAGCGCTCGGTACTGACCTCGGAGCAGATGTGGATGATGTGCAGCAGGTTGGTACTGACCTCGGAGCAGATGTGGATGATGTGCAGCAGGTTGGTACTGACCTCGGAGCAGATGTGGATGATGTGCAGCGCTCGGTACTGACCTCTGAGCAGATGTGGATGATGTGCAGCGCTCGGTACTGACCTCGGAGCAGATGTGGATGATGTGCAGCAGGTTGGTACTGACCTCGGAGCAGATGTGGATGATGTGCAGCAGGTTGGTACTGACCTCGGAGCAGATGTGGATGATGTGCAGCAGGTTGGTACTGACCTCGGAGCAGATGTGGATGATGTGCAGCAGGTTGGTACTGACCTCGGAGCAGATGTGGATGATGTGCAGCAGGTTGGTACTGACCTCGGAGCAGATGTGGATGATGTGCAGCAGGTTGGTACTGACCTCGGAGCAGATGTGGATGATGTGCAGCGCTCGGTACTGACCTCGGAGCAGATGTGGATGATGTGCAGCAGGTTGGTACTGACCTCGGAGCAGATGTCGATGATGTGCAGCAGGTTGGTACTGACCTCGGAGCAGATGTGGATGATGTGCAGCAGGTTGGTACTGACCTCGGAGCAGATGTGGATGATGTGCAGCAGGTTGGTACTGACCTCGGAGCAGATGTGGATGATGTGCAGCAGGTTGGTACTGACCTCGGAGCAGATGTGGATGATGTGCAGCAGGTTGGTACTGACCTCGGAGCAGATGTGGATGATGTGCAGCGCTCGGTACTGACCTCGGAGCAGATGTGGATGATGTGAAGCAGCGCTCGGTACTGACCTCGGAGCAGATGTGGATGATGTGCAGCAGGTTGGTACTGACCTCGGAGCAGATGTGGATGATGTGCAACGCTCGGTACTGACCTCGGAGCAGATGTGGATGATGTGCAGCAGGTTGGTACTGACCTCGGAGCAGATGTGGATGATGTGCAGCGCTCGGTACTGACCTCTGAGCAGATGTGGATGATGTGCAGCAGGTTGGTACTGACCTCGGAGCAGATGTGTATGATGTGCAGCAGGTCGGTACTGACCTCGGAGCAGATGTGGATGATGTGCAGCAGGTTGGTACTGACCTCTGAGCAGATGTGTATGATGTGCAGCAGGTCGGTACTGACCTCGGAGCAGATGTGGATGATGTGCAGCAGGTTGGTACTGACCTCGGAGCAGATGTGGATGATGTGCAGCGCTCGGTACTGACCTCTGAGCAGATGTGGATGATGTGCAGCAGGTTGGTACTGACCTCGGAGCAGATGTGGATGATGTGCAGCAGGTTGGTACTGACCTCGGAGCAGATGTGGATGATGTGCAACGCTCGGTACTGACCTCGGAGCAGATGTGGATGATGTGCAGCAGGTTGGTACTGACCTCGGAGCAGATGTGGATGATGTGCAGCAGGTTGGTACTGACCTCGGAGCAGATGTGGATGATGTGCAGCAGGTTGGTACTGACCTCGGAGCAGATGTGGATGATGTGCAGCGCTCGGTACTGACCTCTGAGCAGATGTGGATGATGTGCAGCAGGTTGGTACTGACCTCGGAGCAGATGTGGATGATGTGCAGCAGGTTGGTACTGACCTCGGAGCAGATGTGGATGATGTGCAGCGCTCGGTACTGACCTCTGAGCAGATGTGGATGATGTGCAGCAGGTTGGTACTGACCTCGGAGCAGATGTGTATGATGTGCAGCGCTCGGTACTGACCTCGGAGCAGATGTGGATGATGTGCAGCAGGTTGGTACTGACCTCGGAGCAGATGTGGATGATGTGCAGCAGGTTGGTACTGACCTCGGAGCAGATGTGGATGATGTGCAACGCTCGGTACTGACCTCGGAGCAGATGTGGATGATGTGCAGCAGGTTGGTACTGACCTCGGAGCAGATGTGGATGATGTGCAGCGCTCGGTACTGACCTCTGAGCAGATGTGGATGATGTGCAACGCTCGGTACTGACCTCGGAGCAGATGTGGATGATGTGCAGCAGGTTGGTACTGACCTCGGAGCAGATGTGGATGATGTGCAGCGCTCGGTACTGACCTCGGAGCAGATGTGGATGATGTGCAGCAGGTTGGTACTGACCTCGGAGCAGATGTGGATGATGTGCAGCGCTCGGTACTGACCTCGGAGCAGATGTGGATGATGTGAAGCAGCGCTCGGTACTGACCTCGGAGCAGATGTGGATGATGTGCAGCAGGTTGGTACTGACCTCGGAGCAGATGTGGATGATGTGCAGCAGGTTGGTACTGACCTCGGAGCAGATGTGGATGATGTGAAGCAGGTTGGTACTGACCTCGGAGCAGATGTGGATGATGTGCAGCGCTCGGTACTGACCTCGGAGCAGATGTGGATGATGTGCAGCAGGTTGGTACTGACCTCGGAGCAGATGTGGATGATGTGCAGCGCTCGGTACTGACCTCGGAGCAGATGTGTATGATGTGCAGCAGGTTGGTACTGACCTCGGAGCAGATGTGGATGATGTGCAGCAGGTTGGAGTTGACCTCGGAGCAGATGTGGATGATGTGCAGCGCTCGGTACTGACCTCGGAGCAGATGTGGATGATGTGCAGCAGGTTGGTACTGACCTCGGAGCAGATGTGGATGATGTGCAGCAGGTTGGAGTTGACCTCGGAGCAGATGTGGATGATGTGAAGCAGGTTGGAGTTGACCTCGGAGCAGATGTGGATGATGTGCAGCAGGTTGGTACTGACCTCGGAGCAGATGTGGATGATGTGCAGCAGGTTGGAGTTGACCTCTGAGCAGATGAGGATGATGTGCAGCAGGTTGGTACTGACCTCGGAGCAGATGTGGATGATGTGCAGCAGGTTGGTACTGACCTCGGAGCAGATGTGGATGATGTGCAGCAGGTTGGAGTTGACCTCTGAGCAGATGAGGATGATGTGCAGCAGGTTGGTACTGACCTCGGAGCAGATGTGGATGATGTGCAGCAGGTTGGAGTTGACCTCTGAGCAGATGTGGATGATGTGCAGCAGGTTGGAGTTGACCTCTGAGCAGATGTGGATGATGTGCAGCAGGTTGGAGTTGACCTCTGAGCAGATGTGGATGATGTGCAGCAGGTCGGTACTGACCTCGGAGCAGATGTGGATGATGTGCAGCAGGTTGGTACTGACCTCGGAGCAGATGTGGATGATGTGCAGCAGGTTGGAGTTGACCTCTGAGCAGATGTGGATGATGTGCAGCAGGTTGGAGTTGACCTCGGAGCAGATGTGGATGATGTGCAGCAGGTTGGTACTGACCTCGGAGCAGATGTGGATGATGTGCAGCAGGTTGGAGTTGACCTCTGAGCAGATGTGGATGATGTGCAGCGCTCGGTACTGACCTCGGAGCAGATGTGTATGATGTGCAGCAAGTTGGTACTGACCTCGGAGCAGATGTGTATGATGTGCAGCAGGTTGGTACTGACCTCGGAGCAGATGTGGATGATGTGCAGCAGGTTGGTACTGACCTCGGAGCAGACGTGGATGATGTGCAGCAGGTTGGTACTGACCTCGGAGCAGATGTGGATGATGTGCAGCAGGTTGGTACTGACCTCTGAGCAGATGTGGATGATGTGCAGCAGCGCTCGGTACTGACCTCGGAGCAGATGTGGATGATGTGCAGCAGGTTGGTACTGACCTCTGAGCAGATGTGGATGATGTGAAGCAGCGCTCGGTACTGACCTCGGAGCAGATGTGGATGATGTGCAGCAGGTTGGTACTGACCTCGGAGCAGATGTGGATGATGTGAAGCAGCGCTCGGTACTGACCTCGGAGCAGATGTGGATGATGTGCAGCAGGTTGGTACTGACCTCGGAGCAGATGTGGATGATGTGCAGCAGGTTGGAGTTGACCTCGGAGCAGATGTGGATGATGTGAAGCAGCGCTCGGTACTGACCTCGGAGCAGATGTGGATGATGTGCAGCAGGTTGGTACTGACCTCGGAGCAGATGTGGATGATGTGCAGCAGGTTGGTACTGACCTCGGAGCAGATGTGGATGATGTGAAGCAGCGCTCGGTACTGACCTCTGAGCAGATGTGGATGATGTGAAGCAGGTTGGTACTGACCTCGGAGCAGATGTGGATGATGTGCAGCAGGTTGGTACTGACCTCGGAGCAGATGTGGATGATGTGCAGCGCTCGGTACTGACCTCGGAGCAGATGTGGATGATGTGCAGCAGGTTGGTACTGACCTCGGAGCAGATGTGGATGATGTGCAGCAGGTTGGTACTGACCTCGGAGCAGATGTGGATGATGTGAAGCAGCGCTCGGTACTGACCTCTGAGCAGATGTGGATGATGTGCAGCAGGTTGGTACTGACCTCGGAGCAGATGTGGATGATGTGCAGCAGGTTGGTACTGACCTCGGAGCAGATGTGGATGATGTGCAACGCTCGGTACTGACCTCGGAGCAGATGTGGATGATGTGCAGCAGGTTGGTACTGACCTCGGAGCAGATGTGTATGATGTGCAGCAGGTTGGTACTGACCTCGGAGCAGATGTGGATGATGTGCAGCAGGTTGGTACTGACCTCGGAGCAGATGTGGATGATGTGCAGCAGGTTGGTACTGACCTCGGAGCAGATGTGGATGATGTGAAGCAGCGCTCGGTACTGACCTCTGAGCAGATGTGGATGATGTGCAGCAAGTTGGTACTGACCTCGGAGCAGATGTGTATGATGTGCAGCAGGTTGGTACTGACCTCGGAGCAGATGTGGATGATGTGCAGCAGGTTGGTACTGACCTCGGAGCAGATGTGGATGATGTGCAGCAGGTTGGTACTGACCTCGGAGCAGATGTGGATGATGTGCAGCAGGTTGGTACTGACCTCGGAGCAGATGTGGATGATGTGAAGCAGCGCTCGGTACTGACCTCGGAGCAGATGTGGATGATGTGCAGCAGGTTGGTACTGACCTCGGAGCAGATGTGGATGATGTGCAGCAGGTTGGTACTGACCTCGGAGCAGATGTGGATGATGTGAAGCAGGTTGGTACTGACCTCGGAGCAGATGTGGATGATGTGCAGCGCTCGGTACTGACCTCGGAGCAGATGTGGATGATGTGCAGCAGGTTGGTACTGACCTCGGAGCAGATGTGGATGATGTGCAGCAGGTTGGTACTGACCTCGGAGCAGATGTGGATGATGTGCAGCAGCGCTCGGTACTGACCTCGGAGCAGATGTGGATGATGTGCAGCAGGTTGGTACTGACCTCGGAGCAGATGTGGATGATGTGAAGCAGCGCTCGGTACTGACCTCGGAGCAGATGTGGATGATGTGCAGCAGGTTGGTACTGACCTCGGAGCAGATGTGGATGATGTGAAGCAGCGCTCGGTACTGACCTCGGAGCAGATGTGGATGATGTGCAGCAGGTTGGTACTGACCTCGGAGCAGATGTGGATGATGTGCAGCAGGTTGGAGTTGACCTCGGAGCAGATGTGGATGATGTGCAGCGCTCGGTACTGACCTCGGAGCAGATGTGGATGATGTGCAGCAGGTTGGTACTGACCTCGGAGCAGATGTGGATGATGTGCAGCAGGTTGGAGTTGACCTCGGAGCAGATGTGGATGATGTGAAGCAGGTTGGAGTTGACCTCGGAGCAGATGTGGATGATGTGCAGCAGGTTGGTACTGACCTCGGAGCAGATGTGGATGATGTGCAGCAGGTTGGTACTGACCTCGGAGCAGATGTGGATGATGTGCAGCAGGTTGGTACTGACCTCGGAGCAGATGTGGATGATGTGCAGCAGGTTGGAGTTGACCTCTGAGCAGATGAGGATGATGTGCAGCAGGTTGGTACTGACCTCGGAGCAGATGTGGATGATGTGCAGCAGGTTGGTACTGACCTCGGAGCAGATGTGGATGATGTGCAGCAGGTTGGAGTTGACCTCTGAGCAGATGAGGATGATGTGCAGCAGGTTGGTACTGACCTCGGAGCAGATGTGGATGATGTGCAGCAGGTTGGAGTTGACCTCTGAGCAGATGTGGATGATGTGCAGCAGGTTGGAGTTGACCTCTGAGCAGATGTGGATGATGTGCAGCAGGTTGGAGGTGACCTCTGAGCAGATGTGGATGATGTGCAGCGCTCGGTACTGACCTCGGAGCAGATGTGGATGATGTGCAGCAGGTTGGTACTGACCTCGGAGCAGATGAGGATGATGTGCAGCAGGTTGGTACTGACCTCGGAGCAGATGTGGATGATGTGCAGCAGGTTGGAGTTGACCTCTGAGCAGATGTGGATGATGTGCAGCAGGTTGGAGTTGACCTCTGAGCAGATGTGGATGATGTGCAGCAGGTTGGAGTTGACCTCTGAGCAGATGTGGATGATGTGCAGCAGGTCGGTACTGACCTCTGAGCAGATGTGGATGATGTGCAGCAGGTTGGTACTGACCTCGGAGCAGATGTGGATGATGTGCAGCAGGTTGGAGTTGACCTCGGAGCAGATGTGGATGATGTGCAGCAGGTTGGTACTGACCTCGGAGCAGATGTGGATGATGTGCAGCAGGTTGGAGTTGACCTCTGACCGCCGCCGGGTGAGGGTCACCGAGCGTCCGCTCCCGCCGAGCCGCAGCCGACCCGTGTGTTGCGATCGCGCGGCCGTGTGTTTGCCTGAGCGGATACTGGGCGTCGACCAGTAGTGTGACCGGTGGTGGTGGCGGCGAGTGACGATGGTCGACGTGGACGGGGACCAGGATATGGAAACATTCAAGAGACGGTTCGCAGCTGTGATGGAGGACGAGGCCTTTCTTTCTATCGTGAACAGGCACGTAGAAGCTGCCGTCAAGATGGCTGTGGCCAAGGCCGTCGCAGTGAAGGATACGGAGATTGAAGAGCTGAGAGAGGAACTGACGGAAACTAAGACGAAGCTGAACGAGATCGAGCAGTATTCTCGGAGGTTGTGTCTGAACGTGAGTGGGATCCCTGAGACCAGCAGCGAGTCGACTGACCAGCTGGTGACTGATGTCGCCAAGATGGTGGGTGTCACCATTAAGCCCGAGGACATCGACAAGACCCACCGCATCGGTATGAAGAGACAAGGCCAGCATCGTACGATCATCGCACGCCTCACGAACTTCGCCAAGCGCCAAGAGCTGTACGACGCCAGGAAAAAGCTACGCACTCCAAAGGCGTTTCCAGGCTCCAGTGTGACGGCGGCGACAGCGCAAAGCGCATTCATTACAGACAACCTGACGCGCGAAAATCAGCTAACGCTCTTCAAGGCCCGTCAGCTGAAAAGGGAGCGAAAAATCTTCGCTGCATGGTCTGACGTTGGCAAACTAAAGGTGCGAGTTCGGGAAGGCGGACCGACTGTGCTCATCCGATCTGATAGAGACATTGTGAAGCTTCTGGACTCTCCGGCATCTGGAGCCGTGGCTGCGTCGTCGACAGCGGCGGACACCGACTCCGACGGCTTCCGTAGAGTCACAAGGCGCAAGGCCGGCGGCAAGACCTGAGGTGGTCCCACCCCTCGAGGCATGTGGCCGCGGCCACCGCGGCCACCGCGGTCCGGTCCTGCCGGCCGCCGCCCATCGGGCTGCACCTGGCGCCGCCGCTGCGCGGACCTCAGCCGAGTGACAGGTCAAGGTTAGCGGCCGCCCGGGACCGCTCAGCTGACCGGCCGCCGCCGGTCGTCCGAGAGTGCCAGTCGCCGCCGCGTGTGTCGGATCGCGGCGCTTACGAGTGCTGCGGTACCGCCTTCTGGACTGCTGGGGACTGCGAGGCGCTGACGAGCGCCGCGGTGACGTCTTCTGGACTGCCGGGGACTGCGTCTATTGCTGTGCGCTGTGTAGAGTGATCTACTCGCCTGTCAGCCCTGTCAACCCATCGACTGACGACTCCTTCGGGCGTGCCGAGTCCCACCGGAGCAACAGGGAGTAACTGTCACAGAGCGTATCACGCAATCATGGTCAGTTTGTTGGTGTGTCTTGTGTTTGGTTTGGAGGGCGCGTGGGTGGGTTCGATTGTCGGAGTTGTTGAGTGTAGTATTGCTGCTTTGCAGTCATCTCGTCTCATTGATTGTGTGTCTGCCATTGCATTAGTTTTGTACTATTGCTCGGCTCTCCGTCTTTGCTGCGAACATTTATCAGTGTCACATGCAGATCGGATGCTTCACAACTGTTTTGCTATGCATTAACTTATCTACAAATAACCTCGTCCTCTTATAACTTGTGTTTAATCATTGGCTGATGTAGCGGTCGTTATACAATAGTTTAGATACCTCCCGAGATTGGTGCCAGGGTCCTGTATACTTACTGCTTTGAGGCCTGGTAAATCCTCCCATTGGTTACCTACGTTATGTAATATGATTTAATTGTTCTCTTATTTAATTGAATTTATCAGTTCTCTTTAGTTCTCTTTTTAGTTCTCTTGATTTAAAAATGTATTTTGGTTCCTTTTCGCGTCGTATTGTTTTGTTGCTCGCCGCCGCCGCCGCCGCCACTTGGCACTCGCTACGACTCTTACTGTTGCAGTAGCCGCCGACTCGCTGGTGACACCGGACACCCCGTGCATCTCGGCAACCACACCGCGGACCGCTGACCGACCGCCGCCGCCGCCAGGGAGGAGTGCCGTGCCATCCGCCCATCCTCAGCCATACCATCCTATCACCGTACCGAACCAAATGCCACAAAACCTAAACATTGCCCACATAAACATAAACAGTATCACCGCACCCAACAAATTAGATGAGCTACAACATTGCATTGACATCAACGGGATACAAATTATCGCTCTCACTGAAACCAAGTTAGATGAGTCAGTTGACGACACTCTGTACAAAATAAAAGGTTTCCATTCACCACTGACAAGACACAGAAACAGAAACGGAGGAGGGGTGGCAATTTACGTTCACGCATCTTTACCCGTACAACGCCTAATGGAACTAGAGTTAAGTGGGCACGAGTGGGTCTGGGCAAAAATAAAGCTTCATACATTTACCTTAATCATATGCTGTTCCTACCTTCCCCCAAAGTTATCATCTGGCGATCACCAGTTATTCACAGATAACTTGGCAGAATCAGTATGTCAGGCTGAAAAGCACTCCCCCACGGCTATACTCTTACTCGGGGACTTTAATATCGGCAATATTTATTTGCATCAAGACACTTATAAGCACAACGGTATATCAGCATTCGATCACAAAATCAAGGACATGACAGACGCATTAGGCCTGAAACAATTGATTAAAGAGCCAACTCGAATTTCAGACAACTTAGAAAATCTGCGGGACCTTATTTTTACCAGCAATGATAACATTACTATCGGCAGTGGCACTTTGTCACCTTTCGCACAACTAGACCACTTTCCCGTCTACGTATCAATGCAGGTTCCAGCACTACCAAAAGAAACAGAACAAATCACAAAGCACATTTGGGATTACTCAAAAACAAATGTACCACTACTCACTGACACATTGATAAATACCGATTGGGACAGTTTATTAGGACATGAAATCCACGCAGCAACAGACCTATTTATCTCTGCCCTCCATGACGCTGCCCGAGTTTCAATTCCCATCAAACATATAAAGTTCAAGCAAGACCAAAAACCTTGGATAAATGTAGAGTTAAAACGTAATATAAGAAAAAGAGACAGATTGTTTAAAATTGCTAAACGAACTAACACTGATGACGATTGGAATAGGTGGAGATTCCAAAGAAATAACGTAACTACAATAAATAGACGTCTAAAAAGCCAGCACGTAAGGAGACAAGTCAACACACTGCTAACACAAAAACGAGACCCTCACAAATATCACCGAACATTGCGCAACATAACTGGCCGCTCTAGAGATGACACCATTCCGCCACTAGAAACACCAAACGGAGATATAATTACAGACGAATTGAGCAAAGCTATACTTCTCAACGACCACTTTGCAACACAATCTACTCTCAACGTTCCAGACGAACAGACACCTCCGTCAAATCCAGACGCACAACCGGTACCCACTTTAACAAATATTACATCAGAACAAGAAGTCCTCCATTTTCTTAACTCTCTTGATCAGAATAAATCAACTGGGCCAGACGCAATCCCAATAAAGTTCCTGAAAATGACTGCTCTTCTTATCGCTAAGCCACTCTCCAAACTGTTTAATAAATCATTAACGAACGGTATCTATCCTAGAGCCTTCAAAGAGGCGAATGTTCGACCTATATTTAAAAACAAAGGCTCACCTTCTGACCGCAGTTCCTAGAGAAGACTTATGGGGCATAAGTCTTCTCTCACCTCTATCTAAAGTATTTGAAAAAATAGTTTACAAGCAAATGTATTCACATTTCACAGAAAACGCTCTCTTAACAGAAAAACAAAGTGGGTACCGGAAGAATCACAGTACACAACACCAGCTTCTTTATCTGACGCACAACCTTTATAAATCGCTTGATGAAGGACGCGACTTTACTGCAATTTACTTAGACATTTCCAAATACTTCGACAAAATCTGGCACAAAGGACTAATACACAAATGTAGATACGAATTTGGCATAACAGGATCCCTTCTAGACTGGATTACATCATACCTACAAAACAGACGACAACGAGTAATCATACGCAACACGTCTTCACCTTTCAGGACTGTGAACGCAGGCTGCCCTCAGGGATCGGTATTGGGACCTTTGCTAGCTCTCATTTACCTTAACGCTCTATCAAATCAAACACAAAATGACATCCTCTTTTTCGCCGACGATACCTCTCTCTACTCTTCTCACACGACTAAAGACGTACAAGCGACACAGCTCTCACTTCAGGATGACTTGGACGTGATTCAGGACTATGGTCGGGAATGGGTGATAACCTTTAACGCTACAAAAACAATCCAACAAACATTTTCTCATAAACGTACGCAACAAATACCAGCATTAACATTTGGGGGAGATCCTATACCAATTGGAGAAAGTCATACTCATCTTGGAGTAACACTTTCGAAAGACCTCCGATTTCATGAACACGTAAACAAAATATGCCAAAAAATAAACAGAACACTAGGCCCATTATACTCCATAGCACGGTACATACCACGGCCCATTCTCGACCAAATTTATAGAATTTACGTCAGACCACATTTCGACTATTGTGACGTTGTGTATGACGGACACATTACCATAAAGGACTCCACTAGACTAGAGACGTTACAAAATCGAGCCGCGAGACTGGTGACAGGGACACTCTTTCGAACACCCACTGATAAATTACGATCGGAATTAGGCTGGGAGGCACTGACTACAAGACGACGTATGCACAGGCTCATATTGTACCATAAGCTTAATGACTGCAAACAACACACACCACACTATGTCATGTCCATTATGCCGAACACACGAGCACAGGACACAACCATCACTCTTAGGAACGCAAACTCTCACAGTAGATCCCCTCACCGTACAACATGCTATAATCGTTCATTCTTTCAAACAACCAGTAAACAGTGGAACCAGTTACCGGAAACCATACGTCAACTAGGACACAAAACATACAAAAAAGAACTTCGTGAGCAGCTAGGATTACCTGTCCCTCCATATTACTATACCGCGGGATCAAAGGAGGGGAACATATTACACACTCGTTTTCGCACAAACATGACGCATTTGAACTCACATTTATACAAAGTTCAAAAATGTCCAAGCCCTGCATGTGATTGTGGGTATAAAACTGAGAACCCTCGTCACTTCGTCCTTTCCTGTCCCAAGTACAAGAAACAACGAACGGAATTCATTAACAACATAACACAAATCACAGGGCCCTTATTTACCACCCAATCACAATCCGAACAGCTTCAAATCCTAATGCACGGCACAAATCTCTGCGGCGTTGACGGTCGGGCGGTGGCCCACGTGTTCCAAAAATTCCTACTTAACTCTGGTAGATTTGCCCACATATATTAACTCTAAGATAATGTGACTGGTGTCCGAGGCGAGTTGAGCGGCGTCTAGCAGCACTCGTTTCACGTTGCGGAGTGCTGGGTGTCTCGCGCTGCGGCGGCGGCTGGAGAAATCAATCCTTTGTTATGCCCCTTTCCCAGACGTGGTGCGCTGATTTAAGCGCATTGAGTGCTTCTGCACCATGTCTCCAAGTGTATTGCTGTAACTGCGCAAGTATGACCAATAAACGTGATGATGATGATGATGGTACTGACCTCGGAGCAGATGTGGATGATGTGCAGCAGGTTGGTACTGACCTCGGAGCAGATGTGGATGATGTGCAGCAGGTTGGTACTGACCTCGGAGCAGATGTGGATGATGTGCAGCAGGTTGGTACTGACCTCGGAGCAGATGTGGATGATGTGCAGCAGGTTGGTACTGACCTCGGAACAGATGTGGATGATGTGCAGCAGGTTGGTACTGACCTCGGAGCAGATGTGGATGATGTGCAGCAGGTTGGTACTGACCTCGGAGCAGATGTGGATGATGTGCAGCAGGTTGGTACTGACCTCGGAGCAGATGTGGATGATGTGCAGCAGGTTGGTACTGACCTCGGAGCAGATGTGGATGATGTGCAGCAGGTTGGTACTGACCTCGGAGCAGATGTGGATGATGTGCAGCAGGTTGGTACTGACCTCGGAGCAGATGTGGATGATGTGCAGCAGGTTGGTACTGACCTCGGAGCAGATGTGGATGATGTGCAGCAGGTTGGCACTGACCTCGGAGCAGATGTGGATGATGTGCAGCAGGTTGGTACTGACCTCAGAGCAGATGTGGATAATGTGCAGCAGGTTGGTACTGACCTCGGAGCAGATGTGGATGATGTGCAGCAGGTTGGTGTTGATGACGCTGCCGGCCGGGCCGCAGCTCCTGACGTCCTCTTGGCAGACCAGAGTGACGAACCCCTTCCCGCCGGGCTCGTACACGTACCGGCGGCCCATGTGCAGCATCAGGAGACTGCCGCCGTGCAGCAGGTCAGGGTTCAGCTGCCGACATACGGCGCAGCAGGTCAGGACACAGGGCGCAGCAGATCAGGACACAGGGCACAGCAGGTCAGGACACATGGCGCAGCAGGTCAGGACACAGGGCGCAGCAGGTCAGGACACACGGCGCAGCAGGTCAGGACACAGGGCGCAGCAGGTCAGGACATAGGGCGCAGCAGGTCAGGACACACGGCGCAGCAGGTCAGGACACATGGCGCAGCAGGTCAGGACATACGGCGCAGCAGGTCAGGACACATGGCGCAGCAGGTCAGGACACAGGGTGCAGCAGGTAAGGACACAGGGCGCAGCAGGTCAGGACACAGGGCACAGCAGGTCAGGACACATGGCGCAGCAGGTCAGGACACAGGGCGCAGCAGGTCAGGACACACGGCGCAGCAGGTCAGGACACAGGGCGCAGCAGGTCAGGACATAGGGCGCAGCAGGTCAGGACACACGGCGCAGCAGGTCAGGACACATGGCGCAGCAGGTCAGGACATACGGCGCAGCAGGTCAGGACACATGGCGCAGCAGGTCAGGACATACGGCGCAGCAGGTCAGGACACATGGCGCAGCAGGTCAGGACACACGGCGCAGCAGGTCAGGACATACGGCGCAGCAGGTCAGGACATAGGGCGCAGCAGGTCAGGACATACGTCTGTCAGCAGGTCAGGACACAGGGCGCAGCAGGTCAGGACACAGGGCGCAGCAGGTCAGGACATACGGCGCAGCAGGTCAGGACACACGGCGCAGCAGATCAGGACACATGGCGCAGCAGGTCAGGACATACGGCGCAGCAGGTCAGGACATACGGCGCAGCAGGTCAGGACACATGGCGCAGCAGGTCAGGACACATGGCGCAGCAGATCAGGGTTCAGCTGCCGACACACGGCGCAGCAGGTCAGGGTTCAGCTGCAGACACACGGCGCAGCAGGTCAGGACACAGGGTGCAGCAGGTCAGGACACACGGCGCATCAGGTCAGGACACATGGCGCAGCAGGTCAGGACATACGGCGCAGCAGGTCAGGACACACGGCGCAGCAGGTCAGGACACATGGCGCAGCAGGTCAGGACACAGGGCGCAGCAGGTCAGGACATACGGCGCAGCAGGTCAGGACACACGGCGCAGCAGGTCAGGACATACGGCGCAGCAGGTCAGGACACATGGCGCAGCAGGTCAGGACACACGGCGCAGCAGGTCAGGACACATGGCGCAGCAGGTCAGGACACAGGGCGCAGCAGGTCAGGACACACGGCGCAGCAGGTCAGGACACACGGCGCAGCAGGTCAGGACACACGGCGCAGCAGGTCAGGACACACGGCGCAGCAGGTCAGGACACACGGCGCAGCAGGTCAGGACACAGGGCGCAGCAGGTCAGGACGCAGGGCGCAGCAGGTCAGGACACAGGGCGCAGCAGGTCAGGACACAGGGCGCAGCAGGTCAGGACACAGGGCGCAGCAGGTCAGGACACAGGGTGCAGCAGGTCAGGACACACGGCGCAGCAGGTCAGGACACACGGCGCAGCAGGTCAGGACACACGGCGCAGCAGGTCAGGACACACGGCGCAGCAGGTCAGGACACACGGCGCAGCAGGTCAGGACACATGGCGCAGCAGGTCAGGACACACGGCGCAGCAGGTCAGGACATACGGCGCAGCAGGTCAGGACACATGGCGCAGCAGGTCAGGACATAGGGCGCAGCAGGTCAGGACACATGGCGCAGCAGGTCAGGACATAGGGCGCAGCAGGTCAGGACACACGGCGCAGCAGGTCAGGACACACGGCGCAGCAGGTCAGGACACATGGCGCAGCAGGTCAGGACACACGGCGCAGCAGGTCAGGACATACGGCGCAGCAGGTCAGGACACATGGCGCAGCAGGTCAGGACATACGGCGCAGCAGGTCAGGACATAGGGCGCAGCAGGTCAGGACACACGGCGCAGCAGGTCAGGACATAGGGCGCAGCAGGTCAGGACATACGTCTGTCAGCAGGTCAGGACACAGGGCGCAGCAGGTCAGGACACAGGGCGCAGCAGGTCAGGACATACGGCGCAGCAGGTCAGGACACATGGCGCAGCAGGTCAGGACACATGGCGCAGCAGATCAGGGTTCAGCTGCCGACACACGGCGCAGCAGGTCAGGGTTCAGCTGCAGACACACGGCGCAGCAGGTCAGGACACAGGGCGCAGCAGGTCAGGACACAGGGCGCAGCAGGTCAGGACACGGCGCAGCAGGTCAGGACACACGGCGCAGCAGGTCAGGACACAGGGCGCAGCAGGTCAGGGCACACGGCGCAGCAGGTCAGGACACAGGGCGCAGCAGGTCAGGACACAGGGCGCAGCAGGTCAGGACACATGGCGCAGCAGGTCAGGACATACGGCGCAGCAGGTCAGGACACACGGCGCAGCAGGTCAGGACACATGGCGCAGCAGGTCAGGGCACACGGCGCAGCAGGTAAGGACACAGGGCGCAGCAGGTCAGGACACAGGGCGCAACTGAATGATTTTTTTTTTGTCAGTGTAGGCCCGCGAGTGGCGAGTGAGGTTAGCGAAATGGGAGGCCCGCCGGACCTCCCCTGCCGTCTGCCGCGTGTGGGAGCGTGTTCGCTAGTCCTTGCGCCGCTATCGCTGTCAGAGCTGCGCACTGTCGTGTTCTCAATGAATGGCTCAGCGGCATGTGGTGAGGATGGCATCAGCATCCGTATGATTTGGCTCTCATTTGACGCCATCTGGCCTCTGATCTTGCGTCTGGTTAATTGTAGCATACTCTACTCCGATATTCCCGCATCATGGAAACATTCCCTGGTTCACCCCATATTCAAGTCTGGCGACCCCACCGACCCCTCCAACTACCGTCCCATCTCTATTGTCCCTGTTATTGCTAAAATTGTAGAGCGCGCAGTACACCAGCAACTGTACCATTACATGTCCAGCAACCACCTCCTGTCACCCACCCAGCACGGATTTCGACCCCGATATTCAACTGAGACGGCACTGATATCTGTATCCGATCAAATTCTTGCCGCGAACGACCGAGGCGAGTTATCACTACTATGCCTGCTTGATCTTAGTAAATGCTTTGATGTGATCGACCACTCTAAGCTACTCTCCAAATTACGAGCCTACGGCATTGACACCTCGTGGTTTTCGGCCTACTTAAAACATCACACCCAGAGTGTAAGCATTACGGACAATGCAGGTCTGACTAAAAAGTCGCTTTCCCTACCTAACAATGTTGGTGTTTTTCAAGGTTCATCGCTCGGCCCCCTGCTTTATAGCATCTTTTCTAATGACCTCAACCTATTCGCGGAAGATGCCACAGTAGTCCAGTATGCAGACGATACTCAAATGCTGATAAGTGGTAAAAATCCGAGTTCCAGAACCTTATCATGCGCATGGAGCAAACTTTATCTTCCCTTGATATCTGGTTCAGAGCAAATGGATTGAAAGTTAACGCAGGGAAGACCCAGATGATGCTTTTAGGCAGTCCGCCAAACGTTCGGCACGTCCCAAAATTTTCCGTGAAATTTCGTGACAACGATCTCCTGCCAGTCGCAGATGCCAAAAATCTCGGCGTAATGTTTGATAAAACCCTAAGCTGGGATTCACATATCTCCCTCATTACCAGACGATGCTTTGGAATCATCAGTGGCCTTTCACACTTGAGGGGACACCTGCCGTCATCCGTAATTCACACCCTTGTCGACGCCCTGGTTCTTTCGCAAGTTCGGTATTGCCTTACGGTCTACGGAAACGGCACTCAGCGAAATTTGTCTCGTATTCAAAAAATTATCAACTATGGAGCCCGAGTCATCTACGGTCGCCAAAAATTTGATCACGTTTCGGACTTGCTGAACAGACTGGGTTGGCTCAATGCAAAGCAGCTCACTAATCATCAAACGCTGTGTCTGACATACAAAGTGAGATGCCGCGGGAAACCGGAGTCACTGGCCGCCGGCTTTACCACTGTGGCGGAGGTACACGACCGACCAACTCGGCGGGACCATGAGCTCTACGTGCCTAGGTCCCGCACCGAGATGGGCAAAAGGCGATTTGTTTGCCGGGCGCCTGTCTTATTCAACACTGTCCCGCCTGAGCTTTTGCGACTCCCTACGCCTCTGTTCGGCCCTCACCTGAGGCGACACTTGCTGGCGGCTACGCCTCGCCCCGACTGAACTGCTATCTATACCCGCTACGCTCTGCCCCCCCCCCCCCGTGCGCTTTTCTGTTCGCATCTTTTCTGCGCCTGTACCGTATCTACGATGCCGTTGCTTTACACCTTTCGTCTTTGTTTGTTTGACATTGTTTTTTTTTTAAATTTGTTGTGGGGTTGTAATAGCCACAAGCCGATTGTGGACGACTCCAATATACGTATGTCAGCAGGTCAGGACACAGGGCACAGCAGGTCAGGACACAGGGCACAGCAGGTCAGGACACATGGCGCAGCAGGTCAGGACACACGGCGCAGCAGGTCAGGACACACGGCGCAGCAGGTCAGGGTTCAGCTGCCGACACACGACACAGCAGGTCAGGCGTCACTGGGAAGGGGGCTGAGAACGGACATGACTCCCGACGACAGCTGACCCCTTGTTGCGCGGGTAGAGTTAAAAACACTCGAAACTACCGAACGGTCATCATTGGCGACGGCGTCATCCCGAGCCTCACGTCGATGCCAGTGGAAGTCACTGCGTTGTAGACAACGTGGATATTACACTATAGGTGGAACATTATCTTATCTTATTAATTATAACATGTCCGTCCGTCCGTGCGTCCGTGCGTCCGTGCGTGTGCGCGTGCGTGCGTGCGTGCGTGCGTGCGTGCGTGCGTGCGTGCGTGCGTGCGTGCGTGCGTGCGTGCGTGCGTGCGTTGTTGGTACGTGGAAATCAAATAACGTAACGGTCATACACAAATCGGCTAATAACTCGACAACCGTTCAGGCTAGGCGCGTGAAATTTGGCACTCAGGTCCGGTGGTATGGGCACACCATGGTATTACAATTTCAACAAGATCCGACATACGCGTCGGCCACTGTGTCGGCGACAACTGTGGCATTGGTTTACCATAGGCAACGGCCAAATTCACAAATCGACGAAAACGGACAAACGCGCGTCGATCCCGGGCCGATAACTCGCAAACCGAGGGTCACAGCGACATGCGATAAACACGATTCGACAGAGAGTACATTGGCCTGGCGTGTCACATGTCGTTCAGAGCAAAGCTTAGTTCAAGTCGAAAGTTATGACAACTTACATAAAAAGCGGCATTTTCAGTATTTAAATCGGTACTCGGAAACTGTTAAACATAGAACGCTGAGACTTCACCACTTTGCAGGCGAAGGTACCCTCTTTAAATTATATCTTAATACAAAGCTGTTTGAGTAATATTTAGGCAGGCTGACAGGCGTTGCAATATTTGTGCAATATTTTTTGACCATGCTATTCTTCCCAACACCGTTAAGGATAACACGAAGACGAGTCCCCCTCCCCCCCCCCCCTTAATATTTTTATATAATATGTCAAACAAACATATTTTAATATTTCGCTTCTAGCTAATAGATAACTTATGATGAAACCCAACGTGAATAATTCCTGACACTAAGACGCGAACTCGCCGGGACTCGCCGGGATTCGCCAGGCGACGGCGTCGGCCGGGATTAGTTTGCCGTCCGCCGTCAGAGGCGCTAGCTGACGGCCTGTGACCTTGGCCGGCGAGCGTGTGAGTTCCCACGGCCGATAGCGGGCGCCTTTCATAACATATAAATCGGACCGGGAAATGGGCAGCGAATGAATTGGCTGGATATATATATTAGCTGGCTATATAAATAAATGTCTCCTATGCTATCCACCTACAATATTCCGTCACCGGCTAATAGTTAAGTTATGAGGAATACAAACGTAAAATATTGATTAACACTTTAAAGCCCAGGCCGACACACGACTATGCGTGATTTCCTGAAAATCACGTGCGTGTTACCAGTGTTGTCGGGATTTGCGTGACAGAGCAAGTTCAGCTGATAGTAAATGCATTGGGTGAGCTACACTGGCGCATCACGCAGATCCCGGATGAAACGTCAAGGAAATTCCACAGACACGTCACGGACGAAACGATGAAAAGTCCAAAATTCTGAACTTGTCGTGTTTTCCGAGATTGCGAGTTGCAGGGTTTTTATAATTTTGCTTGATTTCGCGTATTGTAGTCTATACTAGACCTAAACTGGAATTATTTGTGCTGAGTATCGTGGCGGAAGATGAAAGAAGAAGCGTTTGAGCAAATTGTGAGTGTTGAAACTTGTGTTGAAGCTGGTAGATATTTATGCAGTGGTTTATCGATTAAAAAAAATGCAGTGGTTTATCCATTTCCTTGCGTGATTTGCTTGACCGGCAGATCCCGGACGTCAAGGAAGTTCTGGCAACACGGAGAACACGCGCGTGATTTCCTTGACAAACCACGCATAGTGTAGCCTGGGCTTAACCCGCGCACTGCAGGGGGTTTATTTTTGGGGGGCGCACCACAGCACTGGGATACACCTTCCCTGACCAGGATAGGGACGTCACGAGGACACACAGTTGCGAACGGGGACGGCACGAGTCCGGCGTACGGTTTCAGCACGGTAGTCTGGGGCGCCACCGACTGACCGTGGTGAGTCCGGCGGCGGCGCTCAGGTGCTCGGCGGCCACCAGCAGGGCGTTGAGCGTCACGCCGCCGCTGCCCAGCTCCGAGGACGGGTCCGGCACGGCCATACATAGCGTGTCGCCGTGCAGGTGGCCCTTCTGCTGCAGCATCACCAGCTCTGAGACAGAAATACACAGGAGTCAGTATTCAGTAACACTGCAGAATCACCAGCTCTGAGACAGACCATACACAGGAGTCAGTATTCAGTAACACTGCAGCATCACCAGCTCTGACAGACCATACACACGAGTCAGTATTCAGTAACACTGCAGCATCACCAGCTCTGACAGACCATACACAGGAGTCAGTATTCAGTAACACTGCAGCATCACCAGCTCTGAGACAGACCATACACACGAGTCAGTATTCAGTAACACTGCAGAATCACCAGCTCTGACAGACCATACACAGGAGTCAGTATTCAGTAACACTGCAGCATTACCAGCTCTGAGACAGACCATACACACGAGTCAGTATTCAGTAACACTGCAGCATTACCAGCTCTGAGACAGACCATACACACGAGTCAGTATTCAGTAACACTGCAGCATCACCAGCTCTGACAGACCATACACACAAGTCAGTATTCAGTAACACTGCAGCATCACCAGCTCTGACAGACCATACACAGGAGTCAGTATTCAGTAACACTGCAGCATCACCAGCTCTGACAGACCATACACAGGAGTCAGTATTCAGTAACACTGCAGCATCACCAGCTCTGACAGACCATACACACGAGTCAGTATTCAGTAACACTGCAGCATCACCAGCTCTGACAGACCATACACACAAGTCAGTATTCAGTAACACTGCAGCATCACCAGCTCTGACAGACCATACACAGGAGTCAGTATTCAGTAACACTGCAGCATCACCAGCTCTGAGACAGACCATACACACGAGTCAGTATTCAGTAACACTGCAGCATCACCAGCTCTGACAGACCATACACAGGAGTCAGTATTCAGTAACACTGCAGCATCACCAGCTCTGACAGACCATACACAGGAGTCAGTATTCAGTACCACTGCAGCATCACCAGCTCTGAGACAGACCATACACAGGAGTCAGTATTCAGTAACACTGCAGCATCACCAGCTCTGACAGACCATACACACGAGTCAGTATTCAGTAACACTGCAGCATCACCAGCTCTGACAGACCATACACAGGAGTCAGTATTCAGTAACACTGCAGCATCACCAGCTCTGACAGACCATACACAGGAGTCAGTATTCAGTAACACTGCAGCATCACCAGCTCTGACAGACCATACACACGAGTCAGTATTCAGTAACACTGCAGCATCACCAGCTCTGACAGACCATACACAGGAGTCAGTATTCAGTAACACTGCAGCATCACCAGCTCTGACAGACCATACACAGGAGTCAGTATTCAGTAACACTGCAGCATCACCAGCTCTGACAGACCATACACATGAGTCAGTATTCAGTAACACTGCAGCATCACCAGCTCTGAGACAGACCATACACAGGAGTCAGTATTCAGTAACACTGCAGCATCACCAGCTCTGACAGACCATACACAGGAGTCAGTATTCAGTAACACTGCAGCATCACCAGCTCTGACAGACCATACACAGGAGTCAGTATTCAGTAACACTGCAGCATCACCAGCTCTGACAGACCATACACACGAGTCAGTATTCAGTAACACTGCAGCATCACCAGCTCTGACAGACCATACACAGGAGTCAGTATTCAGTAACACTGCAGCATCACCAGCTCTGACAGACCATACACAGGAGTCAGTATTCAGTAACACTGCAGCATCACCAGCTCTGACAGACCATACACAGGAGTCAGTATTCAGTAACACTGCAGCATCACCAGCTCTGACAGACCATACACAGGAGTCAGTATTCAGTAACACTGCAGCATCACCAGCTCTGACAGACCATACACAGGAGTCAGTATTCAGTAACACTGCAGCATCACCAGCTCTGACAGACCATACACAGGAGTCAGTATTCAGTAACACTGCAGCATCACCAGCTCTGAGACAGACCATACACAGGAGTCAGTATTCAGTAACACTGCAGCATCACCAGCTCTGACAGACCATACACACGAGTCAGTATTCAGTAACACTGCAGCATCACCAGCTCTGAGACAGACCATACACAGGAGTCAGTATTCAGTAACACTGCAGCATCACCAGCTCTGACAGACCATACACAGGAGTCAGTATTCAGTAACACTGCAGCATCACCAGCTCTGACAGACCATACACAGGAGTCAGTATTCAGTAACACTGCAGCATCACCAGCTCTGACAGACCATACACAGGAGTCAGTATTCAGTAACACTGCAGCATCACCAGCTCTGACAGACCATACACAGGAGTCAGTATTCAGTAACACTGCAGCATCACCAGCTCTGACAGACCATACACAGGAGTCAGTATTCAGTAACACTGCAGCATCACCAGCTCTGACAGACCATACACAGGAGTCAGTATTCAGTAACACTGCAGCATCACCAGCTCTGAGACAGACCATACACAGGAGTCAATATTCAGTAACACTGCAGCATCACCAGCTCTGACAGACCATACACAGGAGTCAGTATTCAGTAACACTGCAGCATCACCAGCTCTGACAGACCATACACACGAGTCAGTATTCAGTAACACTGCAGCATCACCAGCTCTGACAGACCATACACACGAGTCAGTATTCAGTACACTGCAGCATCACCAGCTCTGACAGACCATACACAGGAGTCAGTATTCAGTAACACTGCAGCATCACCAGCTCTGACAGACCATACACACGAGTCAGTATTCAGTAACACTGCAGCATCACCAGCTCTGACAGACCATACACAGGAGTCAGTATTCAGTAACACTGCAGCATCACCAGCTCTGACAGACCATACACAGGAGTCAGTATTCAGTAACACTGCAGCATCACCAGCTCTGACAGACCATACACAGGAGTCAGTATTCAGTAACACTGCAGCATCACCAGCTCTGACAGACCATACACAGGAGTCAGTATTCAGTAACACTGCAGCATCACCAGCTCTGACAGACCATACACAGGAGTCAGTATTCAGTAACACTGCAGCATCACCAGCTCTGAGACAGACCATACACAGGAGTCAGTATTCAGTAACACTGCAGCATCACCAGCTCTGACAGACCATACACAGGAGTCAGTATTCAGTAACACTGCAGCATCACCAGCTCTGACAGACCATACACATGAGTCAGTATTCAGTAACACTGCAGCATCACCAGCTCTGACAGACCATACACACGAGTCAGTATTCAGTACACTGCAGCATCACCAGCTCTGACAGACCATACACAGGAGTCAGTATTCAGTAACACTGCAGCATCACCAGCTCTGACAGACCATACACACGAGTCAGTATTCAGTAACACTGCAGCATCACCAGCTCTGACAGACCATACACACGAGTCAGTATTCAGTAACACTGCAGCATCACCAGCTCTGACAGACCATACACAGGAGTCAGTATTCAGTAACACTGCAGCATCACCAGCTCTGAGACAGACCATACACAGGAGTCAGTATTCAGTAACACTGCAGCATCACCAGCTCTGACAGACCATACACAGGAGTCAGTATTCAGTAACACTGCAGCATCACCAGCTCTGACAGACCATACACAGGAGTCAGTATTCAGTAACACTGCAGCATCACCAGCTCTGACAGACCATACACACGAGTCAGTATTCAGTAACACTGCAGCATCACCAGCTCTGACAGACCATACACGGGAGTCAGCATTCAGTAACACTGCAGCATCACCAGCTCTGAGACAGACCATACACAGGAGTCAGTATTCAGTAACACTGCAGCATCGCCAGCTCTGAGACAGACCATACACACGAGTCAGTATTCAGTAACACTGCAGCATCACCAGCTCTGACAGACCATACACACGAGTCAGTATTCAGTAACACTGCAGCATCACCAGCTCTGACAGACCATACACACAAGTCAGTATTAAGTAACACTGCAGCATCACCAGCTCTGACAGACCATACACAGGAGTCAGTATTCAGTAACACTGCAGCATCACCAGCTCTGACAGACCATACACAGGAGTCAGTATTCAGTAACACTGCAGCATCGCCAGCTCTGAGACAGACCATGCACACGAGTCAGTATTCAGTAACACTGCAGCATCACCAGCTCTGAGACAGACCATACACAGGAGTCAGTATTCAGTAACACTGCAGCATCACCAGCTCTGAGACAGACCATACACAGGAGTCAGTATTCAGTAACACTGCAGCATCACCAGCTCTGACAGACCATACACAGGAGTCAGTATTCAGTAACACTGCAGCATCACCAGCTCTGACAGACCATACACACGAGTCAGTATTCAGTAACACTGCAGCATCACCAGCTCTGACAGACCATACACAGGAGTCAGTATTCAGTAACACTGCAGCATCACCAGCTCTGACAGACCATACACAGGAGTCAGTATTCAGTAACACTGCAGCATCACCAGCTCTGAGACAGACCATACACAGGAGTCAGTATTCAGTAACACTGCAGCATCGCCAGCTCTGAGACAGACCATACACACGAGTCAGTATTCAGTAACACTGCAGCATCACCAGCTCTGACAGACCATACACACGAGTCAGTATTCAGTAACACTGCAGCATCACCAGCTCTGACAGACCATACACACAAGTCAGTATTCAGTAACACTGCAGCATCACCAGCTCTGACAGACCATACACAGGAGTCAGTATTCAGTAACACTGCAGCATCACCAGCTCTGACAGACCATACACAGGAGTCAGTATTCAGTAACACTGCAGCATCACCAGCTCTGACAGACCATACCCACAAGTCAGTATTCAGTAACACTGCAGCATCACCAGCTCTGACAGACCATACACAGGAGTCAGTATTCAGTAACACTGCAGCATCACCAGCTCTGACAGACCATACACAGGAGTCAGTATTCAGTAACACTGCAGCATCGCCAGCTCTGAGACAGACCATGCACACGAGTCAGTATTCAGTAACACTGCAGCATCACCAGCTCTGACAGACCATACACAGGAGTCAGTATTCAGTAACACTGCAGCATCACCAGCTCTGACAGACCATACACACGAGTCAGTATTCAGTAACACTGCAGCATCACCAGCTCTGACAGACCATACACACAAGTCAGTATTCAGTAACACTGCAGCATCACCAGCTCTGACAGACCATACACAGGAGTCAGTATTCAGTAACACTGCAGCATCACCAGCTCTGACAGACCATACACAGGAGTCAGTATTCAGTAACACTGCAGCATCACCAGCTCTGACAGACCATACACACAAGTCAGTATTCAGTAACACTGCAGCATCACCAGCTCTGACAGACCATACACAGGAGTCAGTATTCAGTAACACTGCAGCATCACCAGCTCTGACAGACCATACACAGGAGTCAGTATTCAGTAACACTGCAGCATCGCCAGCTCTGAGACAGACCATGCACACGAGTCAGTATTCAGTAACACTGCAGCATCACCAGCTCTGACAGACCATACACAGGAGTCAGTATTCAGTAACACTGCAGCATCACCAGCTCTGACAGACCATACACAGGAGTCAGTATTCAGTAACACTGCAGCATCACCAGCTCTGACAGACCATACACAGGAGTCAGTATTCAGTAACACTGCAGCATCACCAGCTCTGAGACAGACCATACACAGGAGTCAGTATTCAGTAACACTGCAGCATCACCAGCTCTGACAGACCATACACACGAGTCAGTATTCAGTAACACTGCAGCATCACCAGCTCTGACAGACCATACACAGGAGTCAGTATTCAGTAACACTGCAGCATCGCCAGCTCTGACAGACCATACACACGAGTCAGTATTCAGTAACACTGCAGCATCACCAGCTCTGACAGACCATACACAGGAGTCAGTATTCAGTAACACTGCAGCATCACCAGCTCTGACAGACCATACACACGAGTCAGTATTCAGTAACACTGCAGCATCACCAGCTCTGAGACAGACCTGGTGAGCTGGTGATGCTGGTGATGCTGTTACTGAATACACAGGAGTCAGTATTCAGTAACCGAAGCTCTGATGGCACACACATGCCAATCAGCAGCTCTTTATTGAAACTTGGCAATCTGAGTCTTATGCCCATTAGAGATGCTGCTTTACAATAAAACAATGAGGTGCTTGATGGACATGCCCATAACCAGAAAGGGTAACCAGAAAGGCAGCTTCAAATACAGTGTAACAAACAAAAACCTACATTTTTTAACCCTCCATTTCAAATCCTACCATCAGCAGATGGTTCCAGGCATTCTGTCAAAGTATAGACACTAATGTTATAATGTTGATGTGCTGTGATCAGCTTAATACGCCTATCTAACATCACACCTGGGCTGTGATCCACTGAAACCTCTCCACAGACAGACACACTGAACAGCATGCTGCTATGCCATGCAGCTTGGGAAATACAAATAGAAACACTTAAATATTGTGGGATGCAAAATAAACAGATAGAGTTGACATGGAAGACTATTCATAGTACTTACCACCTGCTATGACTGCATGATGGCATAACAAAATGTGTTCAACAAATGCATGCTATATTTATATGCTATATTTATATGTAAAAACCACGCCTAATGAATGGTACAGATTTGAAGCAAGAGTTAAGGTTTTCCCTAATTCGGATAATTCACATCACTGTTGAGCACATGGTTAGGTGCACCATACAATGATGATACTATATATAGCAGCAAACAAAAGTTGATATCTGAATATCAAATATAGAGACATATTTCCTACAATAAACAAGATGATATATAGATGATAAGATAATACATGCTATCAATTGTCATCCTTGATAAAGACAGAGAGGTTGTTGGCACTGAAAAGCTAGGTACCTTCCTTGCGTCCCAGCAGTGCCCCCCATAACACACTCATGTGGTTACCACATGGGTTTAACATGGACTATTTGGGCTTACATGGGCATGGGAATGTACATGGGATCGGTATGGGTACCATATGGGTTTAGGTGGGCGCACATGAACATGGGAATGACATGGGCATACCCATATGGGCTCCATGTGAGTTTAAGGAGGTTAGAAGGCAGTGTGCTGGACCATATGGTAACCATACAGAAACTTCTTCCAAAATAATGTGGGTACCATATGGGAAAGGCGGCTAGCACATATGGTTAGGCACTATGTGGTTACCATGTATCTGTGTTATGTGGGGTACCTCATTATGGATTCCCGATAACTTATCTTAACCCACGCCCCAGTGGCCATCTGAGGCATCTTCGCCCTGGGGGGGGGGTCAAAATGCCCCCTCTCTAATTCGAAAACTAAAGGGCTAGAAAGACGCGGGAAAAACGCTTGAAAGGTCCTCTAATTTGAAAACTAAAGGGGCTAGAAAGACGCGGAAAAAAACGTTAGAAAGGTATCAACATGCACATTCGAAATTACTTCGGGCATTTCTTGGCTCAGGTCAATATTGAGGTCACCAGAGGTCATCAAAGCTCAAATTTTCCAGTTATAGGACATTTTGACTGCTTCGCCCAAACATCTTGGGAACTATGATAACTACGAACAAACGGAAAAAGCAATAAAAAGCTCTTGAAAAAATGTTATCGCCAACGTGTCCTCAAATTTTAGCTGAGGTAAAAAGTTTAGGCTCCAGACTGTCCAGAGGTCAGCAAAAGTCAAAAAGGCTATTTTTGGCAAAACTGTTTTTCGCAAATAACTTTTTACCTGATACAGATAGAGCAATAATTTGAACACCATCGTGTTTGTCTCGTCAAGGCGCTTTGAAACATATTAATGGTGACCTGTTTATGCCAACTTACAAATTTGACCTCAGGTCAAGGTCATTTGGTGACCCATGTAGGTCATGTTGCATATGGGGCGACGCGACTCGACGAGACAAACACAGTGGTGTCACCCGCACGTCTCTATCTTTATTCTATCAAGTTATTATGAAGAAAAAAGTGTTGATGACCTCAGATGACCTTGCAGAGGTCACTGAGCAAAAATTACACATGGGTCATCAATAATGAGCTAAAATAACATGATTCTGAAAGAATTTGCCTGATCCAATGCATATTCTCTGAATAGGAAGCATTTGTATATTTTCCCATTGACTTATAATGGGGAAGTCAGGAAATTGACCTCACCTTAGGTCACAGATACAAAAAAAAACTGAGATATAAGAATTGTAAGTACTTATAACCTTATGAAATCCTGCAAGTTTCAAATATCTTGGATAAAAACTGTGGCTTTGGCACGACCACAAACATTTTTGGAGGTAAGGTTACTTGATGTGACCTGGTGACCTGACCTGAGATGACCTGAGGTCAAAACTATCATAAAATGTGGGTAATTGATGCCTGAATAGCTGTACCCAATTTTGCAGCGCTGAGCGCCACTGTTTTCCCGTTATTGCCTAAAACCTTGGGGGGCAAAATGACTCCCCACCAGGGCAAGGGTTAATCTAGCGTGATAGCAGTGGATTCTGTTCTGTTGGTAGATTCCTGGAAAACTTTCCTGTTACACAGCAATATATTTCCTCTGTGGATTCATGGAAAACCCACCTTGTGTTAGAGCAGTGGATTCCTTCTGTGCAGCACATGTTATAATCACTGCTGACCATTTAAAAAGTTTCACACCCATTGTAGTAATTTGTCACCTGAAAGAGTAATTAGATAATTAGAAAGCACTGATGACATTCTGCAAAGCATCAAAACATAGATTCTAGGATAAATAACTTGTGGATTGGACACACAGACATTAGTGTGAATACTGATACAGGGTAGGGTAATAGTAAATGACCATAACAATGGACATGCTGAAATACCAGACTTCTCATGCTATTTGCATTAATGGTGTAAATGATACTAACACAATCAAGTACTTATTCACTACTAATGTCATGACAAGTCTGATATTTGGATGTATATGTCACAACTGTAACAAGATGCTTCCTAACACAAGACTGTTCATGCTATTGCTGATGTAGATGATACTGGTGCATCACATCCCCATTAGCATGTAAAGTCCGGTGCTAGGATGTTTCCGGTGTTCTGGTGGTCTACCCTAAGTTCAATAACAATAATGCAATACTGACAGTAACACCCGTTCGGTATTACGCTTGTTTCCCCTACCTATCCTTGTCCTAGCAAAACAAAATGGATTTGTTAACATTAATTTAAGAAACTGAGAAAAACATGTTGCCACTACATCTTAATAAATGTCTGTATAGTGTATGCATCCTTTTCCCTACATCACTCTTGACACAACCACCAAAAGTTCCTTTCAAACCGACTCAGTCCTCCCTCAGTCGCCCGAGTCCACGGTAACTCTCCCTCAGCCTCCCCAGTCTACACACCCCTCTCAAAAGTAAACAAAGCGTTTTCTGCGCGACAAAGACAATCATTGACGAGTGTCAATATAATATTTAGACATCACAAATAGTATCTATTTGAAAATTATTTGTATTTTACCTTCCTTTACGAATACGTCACTAGACCCAGCAGTGGATTGGTGGAGGGTGAAAATGTTCATATCGTCGGCTAGAGGCTAGAGCAGTTATATGGAAGCACGCCCATTGACACTTTGGGATAAAGAAGGTTAAATATTTATTGAATTCAAAAGAATGAAGTCATCTTGCCTCGCTAAAGTATGTTCATGTCGACTTTTAATTTAATAATGAGCCACCTTAATAGTTGCGTAATAGCGGGCAAGAAATTAACCAATCAGTGCCCTTCACCGACGAACAATGAAATGACGGTCGTGAATGAAGCGGATAGGCGCCAGACTCAGGGAGGACTTATATGACTGGGAGCAGACTGAGAGGACTCTGTGGGGATTGAGGAATTGTTCTAGTGAGGACATGACAGGTGTCTAAGGTAAACAAGGACAGTTCCATATTAGGTAGTGACATTTGTATTTTTGCGTTGTTAAGTTCAGTGATGTAAGTTCACTGCAGACTTGTACTTCATTCCGCTTCAGCGGAATCGATTCCGATTCCGATTCCATGCCAAGATTCCATGAGCCTGATTCCGATTCCGATTCCAATAGATATTTTACTAGTGGTATTGATTCCGAATCCGGTTCCAGGGCACCTGAAAACTTGATTCCGAATCTGATTCCATTGACTCCATTCTGCATAAAAAAAATTATGATCATATCTATATTTTGTACAAATGACATGAATGACACAAATAGTAATATTAAATATATTATATAGGTATATTTACTATGGCTATTTTGCTATGAAACTTCAAATAATTGCATGAATTTGCTGAGAAAAAAACTGGCCTGTGCTGCAAAATTGTAACAGTTCAGAAACGTCAAAGTTGAACGAAGGTTCAAAACAATATAATATTTAGACATCAGCACACTTTATCCTAGTGTCCTAGAGTACAAGAGGAGAGAAGAAAGGCAACAGCACTACAACAACCTTATGAAGAAAATCTTGAAGATATTACTGGAAATTTCCTGTTCAACAAGGAAGATATCAAAGATAAAAAGGAAATACTATTAAAAATGTGGAAACGAGAAAAACAAGTGAAAATGCTCCAGACGAATGACTAATGACGGACGAGATGTAGACGAGTAAGGACTCAAGGAGGTGCCGTTACAAAGGCCATACCTCTGAAACTCATCATCATCATCATCATACATATAATCATGATGCATGGACAATTAGACATATTGCAGGCTGCTATTTTCCAAGATGATACACAAGGAAATCACTGTCTTGAAAGATGTGAGAATATTATGGAATGTATGGTACAAAATAAAATTGTCATAAGCGAAGATCACTGAAGATCATTTTCCACCTAAATAAGTAGAATTACTGATCATGATATTTGACCCTGATTAGGCAAAACATAATCGCCTAGCTTTGCTTTATGTATGCATGCTCAAAGAAACAAATTGCCTTCAGGGAAGCTTAAATTCGTGGTCAGAGTGATTTTTACTAAAATAACACAGAATCACTTGAAATTGCCATTGATTCTGATTTTAATTCCATCATTTTCTAAAAATGATTGACTCCACCTGATTCTAATTCCACCCAGTCCCCAGATGCCAATGGAATTGAATCTGATTCTGATTCCAGTACAAATGGAATTGATTCCGGAATCAGATTTGATTCCACAGATATCAAGCACATGTCTGGAAGTTTTTTAGTTGGAGTGGGTGGCTGTATTGCTTCCATTACCTACATGCTCCTCCCTCCAATTCCTACTGATACATAACTTGAATTAGGGTCTACTGCTGTAACCCCTGACACATCCGATCCTCATACTTTGCATGCTATCAGAATGTAAACATTGTGTCTGTATCGTGAAAAGTCTGAGATTCAAATGTGTCTGAATATTGGACTTTTACACTAAATTAGGGACCAGGTAGGGTAGACTGAGACTGCTGGAACCCCGGACATGTCCTAACCTCAGACTTTTCATGCTATCAGAATGTAAACAATACAGACCCATTACAACACTGCATTGGTATCGTCTGCACTCTGATAGCATGAAAAGTCCAAGGTGACTTTTGTCTGAAGATTGGACATTTACTATAAATGTGATTGTATTTCTTCTAACTCAAACACCCTGGTCTCATGTGCGAGTTCAATAGCCTACCTACCCAAAAGTTGCCTTTTTTGTTTCCATTTTTTTTTTGCCTTTGACCTAACCCTCGCCCTATATGTCTTAACCCTCACCCTATGGGAGCTTTTTCACCTCGCCCTATGGGGGGCCTGACAGGCCCCCCCTGTTAACTTCCAAACCAAGCAACTTAGAGCAATGCGGTAGGAACCAGCATGTTGCCTGTAATGAGAGGAATTTAACAGTATGTGAAGTTTAGGTTTCAGGTCAACAGGTGATCTTCCAGGTCAAGTGAAAGTGAGTCAAGTGAATCTCAAAATTATAAATTAATAAATGTAAATAAAAAGACATGTTCCCAGACCAGTTTTGGCTCAGAGATACAGAAAAGGTAATTATTTGTTTGTATCTTGTAAAAAAGAAGTCATTTTTAAAAATGACGTCATCAGTTTATTACACTTAGGGAGCCATCACTCAGTTAGAAATGAATATATTGCTTTGAAATTTGGTATGAGTATTGTCCATACTCAGTTCTCTCACATATATTCCGGTTTTTCTCAAATCTTCGAAAATTTTGATTTTGTGGGGATTTTTCCCCCAAAAAAAATGTTTAAAAAAAAATGGGCCAAAAACCAAAAATTTGGCAAATCCGAGATTGCCATTTTAAAGAGAATGCCATATTGTATCTTTGGTGAATTGCGTTTGTAATTTCCTTTAAAACTCTGTTTTCTACCATTTTTCAAATAGTTATCATTTTTCCACCAACATGACGTCATCAAAACATGATTATCTCCCAAACTACTTAACCAATTTCAATCAAATTTTTACAGCATACGTCTATTTGTAAACTCAGCTACCGAAAATTTCAGCAAGATTTGCTGCATGTGTAAACAGTTATGCAAGAAAACCTCAGGGGGGCCTGTCAGCCCCCCCCCCCCCCCCCCCGTAGGGCGAGGGTTAACACTCTGAGCTGTCATGTGTACTTGTTGACAGATCATCTTACCTGCTGTTGGATGTAGGAAATCTAGCTCTAGATTTGATATTCAGATACCAACTTGTGTTTACTCCTTATACATAGTAACATCATTGTATGGTGCACCTAATCATGTGCTCAACAGTGATGTGAATTATTATAATTAGGGAAAACATAATATTTCTAGTGATGTCATTTTCAGAAATTTTGCAAAACGTGGCCAAACCAATTCAAGGTAACCAAACTGACCTGATACCAAGCTGGTTTAAAGTTATACAATGGATTAACCAAATATTGACTGCTTGTTTTTCAACATCAAAATAAGCATCTTTCTATCCATTTGCACTTCCATGCTTTGAAGTTATTTTTGTCCTTCCTGCCTGCATACAATCTCCCTTAAAATATGCCAAGATTTCATGTAATGCTGATTTTGGAAGAATGTTTGGAATATTTACAAGCTGGGCGAAACACATAGAAATGTTGCCTGTTGAATAGGAAATACCGAAGGAGGAATGTGGCTTTTGAAGAAATAATTATTTTAGCTAGAATGATCAAAGGTCCCTATACCATGCTAAAAACTGTATTATCATCATTCAGTAAAGCTGTGTAGATAAATGTGTCATGCCGAAGTGACATAGTACAACTGAACTCACTTGACACCTCCATCTAGGAGATGTAATTTCCTTCTTTCACTGACAGAAATGAGTTATTACCATGTATAATGAAATGTCTTATTGTAATCCCATTTGTAATGTATTTTTATATGTAATGATGCCAAGGGGACATACTGTGCCAGACACTATGAATTGGTGGTAGAAGTTTTCTTGATTTCAGTAAAGCATTTGACAAAGTTCCCCATACAAGACTTGTGGTTCAGCGGACCGCAGGTGCCTCCGGCGTGCAGCGCACGTGCGCTACAGCAGCAGTGTCTGTTTTCTCAATACGGGAGCCGGCGGCCGGCAGTCGGAAGCTGAGCGGGGCGGACGGCGGTATGTGCAGCGTGAGGCCCGAGCCACTCTACTGTTTTTGATATCAATACAGTCTTTAAACGTCGCAAGCACAAGCTATTTCGGCCTTAATGGAGACCGTTGCGAGCCCTGGAGCACTGGAGGCCGCCGCCAGCCCTGGAGCAATGGAGGCGATCGCCAGTCCTGGAGTGGTAATGGCCGCCGCACAGCGTCCCGCTTTTGACGCTCGGCTGATTGCCGAATACGACGGGTCGGCAGACGTCGTTGAGTGGTTTGAGCGGGCCAAGATGCTGTGTGCGCTCCGTGGTGTCGCCGCAGAGACGGTGCTTCCGCTGCGCCTTACTGGCGGCGCATTTGCAGTGTGGTCGCAGATGCCGGTCGCCAGTCGCAGCTCTCTGGAGGCCACGCGCGACGCGCTGTACGACGCGTTCGCCCTAGACCAGCACGCGGCGTACGAGGCCTTCACTAGCCGCCACCTCAGGGTGGGCGAGTCCGCCGATGTATTCTTGGCCGACCTTCGGCGTCTCGCAGTGCTATTTGGCGGTATCCCGGAGCGAGCACTCGTCTGCGCGTTCATCGCTGGGCTGCCGGAGTCGGTGCGACAGACCATCCGTGCTGGGTCCAGAGCCGAGAGATTGGACTTGGCCAGCGTCCTGTCACGCGCCCGCGCCGTGCTCAGTGACGAGCGTGTTACGGCAGTGGCCGCGGGGAGGCGAGCCCAGGCGCCACCGCGTGACGGGGCGCATCGCGGCCAGCCGCCACCGAGTCATCCGTCACGAGACCAGCCGACACGGGGATCACGGTGGCCACGACGCTGCTGGAACTGTGGAGAGCTGGGCCACATCTCCGTCTCCTGTCCCCAGCAGTCGGGAAACGGTGCAGGAGATGGCGTGCCAGCGCCGGCGTCGTCTCCGGTGCAGCACTGAGCGGCGCCCTGCCCGTGGTCGAACTGCGAGTGGACGGTCGGCAGTGTCGCGCGCTAGTGGACACCGGCTGCACGGACACGATTGTGTACGCGCCATGTTGTGAGCGCTGGCGCCAGCGGCAGATCGTGGTGACCACGATCAGTGGAGAACCGTTCCGGTGCAGCGGTGTCGGCAGCGTCAGTGTGGAGACGCCGGCCGGCCGGCGGGACACACTTGATGTGCTGGTGGTGGATGAGCGGCCGATGGGGGTCGAGATGGTACTCGGCATTTCCGGCATCTCCACCCTGGGAGGCGTCAGCGTGCAGTCACCGACTGATGTACGCTTCTGTGGTGCTGCGGTGTGCCCGCCGCTCGAGGTGGATGCGGCTGACTTTAGAGCGCGGTTTGACGCGGCGGAACGAGCATGGACAGTGGCGTGGAAGTGGGCGGACGGTGGGGGGCCCGAGTGTCTCGGCAACAGGGTCGAGCAGTACGCCGTGCCGCCAGCCGCGCGTCAAGAGTTTGACGAGGAGCTGGACGAGTGGATCGCCAGCGGTTGGCTGGTGCCCTACGACGAGGCGCAGCACGGGCCGCCACGCGGACTGGTGCCGTTGATGGCGGTGCAGCAGAGAAACAAGGCCAAAGTGAGACCAGTGCTCGACTATCGTGAGCTCAACAGCCACGTCACTGCTCACACCGCGGACTCCGACGTGTGCGCAGACCAGTTGCGCAAGTGGCGGAAGCACGGATCGCGCGTCGCCGTCGTAGATCTGAAGAAGGCCTACCTTCAGCTACGTGTGGAGCAGCAGCTGTGGCCTTTTCAGACAGTGGTGGTGCGCGGTCAGCGTTACTGTCTGACCAGGCTGGGATTCGGGCTGAACGTGGCTCCGCTGGTTATGAAGGCGGTCGTCCGTGCTGTGTTGTCACAGGACCCAGCGATAGAGCGGGCGGTGCTGGCGTATGTGGACGACTTGCTTGTCAACGAGGATGTCGCCAGTGCCGAGAGTGTAGTGCAACACTTCGCCAAGTACGGTCTGGCGTGCAAGCCGCCGGAGCGAGCGGCCAGCGGAGCCCGGCTCCTGGGCCTGCGAGTCCAGGCAGATGACGGAGAGTTGCGGTGGGTGCGGGACAACGCTGTGGACGCGCCGCCAGCGCGTGTGACTCGCCGAATCGTGTTCGCGTGGTGTGGGCGACTGGTGGCCCATTTGCCCGTGTGCGGATGGCTCCGGCCCGCGGTGGCATGGATCAAGCGGCGCGTGAACGAGCTGACGCAGGGTTGGGATGACGTCACCGAGGAGGCGGCGCTGCGTGCGCAGATGGACAGCGTTGCGAGTCGCCTAGTCAGTGACGATCCAGCTCGAGGCGTATGGTGCGTGGAGGGCGATGGTGTAGTCGTCTGGACTGACGCGAGCTCGCTGGCCACGGGGGTTGTCCTGGAGACGTCAGGCGGTGACGTCATCGAGGATGCGTGCTGGCTCAGGCGCGATGAGGCCATGCATATCAACATGGCCGAGCTGGATGCGGCCATCCGAGGTGTAAGCCTGGCCGTCGCCTGGGGTGCGCGGACAATTGACCTCCGCACGGACTCGGTGACGGTGTCCCGCTGGATTGATGACGCGATCAGTGGTCGCGCGCGCCTCCGTACCAAGGCGCACGGCGAGCTGTTAATCCGGCGTCGCGTCGAGATCATCCGTCAGCTGGTCAGCGAGCTGCAGCTCAACTTGTCTGTGGCGCTCGTGCGATCGGCGGAGAACCGCTCCGACGCGCTGACGCGCGTGCCCAAGGAGTGGCTTCGCGATAAGCCGCCGGCTGTGAGCGCGGCCGCCGCCTGTGAGCTGCCAGCTGTGAGTGCAGCCGCCATCGGTGTGCCGCCAACTGTGAGTGCGGCCGCCGTCTGTGAGCCGCCAGCTGTGAGTGCAGCCGCCGTCGGTGCGGAGAGCATTGCCGAAGTACACAAGCGAGCCGGTCACCCGGGTGTTCGAAGGACGCTGTACTTTGCTCGCCGGTGTATCGGTCATGTGACCCGAGCGCAAGTGCGCGCTGTGGTGGCGAATTGCGATGTGTGCTGAGCGATCGACCCGGCCCCAGTCAAGTGGCGGCACGGGTCACTAGCGGTGCCACAAACATGGTGGAGACTAGCCATTGACGTTACACACCACGAGGGTCAGTCGTACCTCAGCGTGATTGACTGTGGACCGTCGCGGTTCGCTGTGTGGCGGTCACTGCGTCGACAGGATAGCTCGAGCATCGTCCAGCGGCTTGAGGAAATATTTTATGAGCGGGGGGCCCCGGTGGAGCTCCTATGTGACAACGATCCGGTCTTCCGCGGCCGACCGTTCGCCGTCCTCACCGCTCGCTGGGGGGTGACGGCGAGGTTCCGGGCGGCGCATGCGCCGAGCGGAAACGGAGTGATCGAGCGGAGTCACCGAACGGTGAAAGTTATCGCCGCTCGGAAACGGTGTGCCATCGCCGAGGCAGTGCACTTATATAATGTGACGCCGCGCGATGGCGAAGGGGCCGGCAGCGCACCGTTCTGCGGAGTGCATCGCTATGAGCCACGTGACTGTGTGCGGCTGGCAGCCGCTCCATCTGGGACGGTGGAGTGCGCCGAGGCCGGGGCGATGGAGCTCACTGCGGCGGAGCTGGGCGTGCACGCAGTCGGTGACGCGGTGTGGGTGAGGCGCCGCGGGACGCGGTGTACGGAGCCGTCTGGGCGGGGTACCGTCACGGCCGTGGTCTCCCCGCAGGTCGTGGAAGTGGACGGCATGCCGCGCCACGTTAGGGACCTGCGACGCAGGAACAGTGAGCAGCCACCTCAGAGTCCTGCACCTGACGATGACAGTGACGACCCGCTGTACGTGATGGAGTCTGTTCCTGTGCCCCATCCGACTGCTGATCAGTCGGACTTGTGTGATGCGCCACAGTGCGACAGCACGGTGTCAGATTCCCCCGCCGTGGCTCCTCGTCGGAGTCAGCGCCGCCGCCGGCCTCCGCGGCGAGATTGTTGTGTAGGGTGCGAGTGATCCTCATGATCAGGGGGAGGTGTGGTTCAGCGGACCGCAGGTGCCTCCGGCGTGCAGCGCACGTGCGCTACAGCAGCAGTGTCTGTTTTCTCAATACGGGAGCCGGCGGCCGGCAGTCGGAAGCTGAGCGGGGCGGACGGCGGTATGTGCAGCGTGAGGCCCGAGCCACTCTACTGTTTTTGATATCAATACAGTCTTTAAACGTCGCAAGCACAAGACTGGGGTTGCAACTTAAAATTCATGGGATCAGGGGCAAGATTCTGGATTGGATAGAAACGTGGCTTTCAGGACGCCAGCAAAGGGTTATATTGAATGGGTGCCAATCACAATGGAAGGAGGTTCTCAGTGGGGTTCCACAGGGCTCAGTCCTGGGCCCATTGCTTTTTATAATATTTGTGAATGCAATTGAGAACATTATAGACAGCAAAGTCTTGAAATTTGCAGACGATCTAAAAGTTGTCAGGATTATTAGAGGAAAACATGATCAGGATGTTTTTCAATCAGATCTGGACAAGCTAGTTGAGTGGTCTGAAGCATGGCAGATGAAATTCAATTTGAGTAAATGTAAGATTATGCACGCTGGACGGGTTAGCAGTAAACATAGGTATGAAATGGGTGGGCAGAAAATGGAGCAGATTGAAAAGGAAAGAGATTTAGGTGTCGTGGTAAACAATAGACTATCAGCGTCAGACCAGGTTGTAGAAGCTAGGAAAAAGGCACTTAGAATGCTAGGGGCCATTAACAGAAATGTTTCCTACAAGAGTGAAAAGGTAATAACAAAACTGTATTGTGCATACGTTAGACCACATTTGGAGTATTGTGTACAAGCCTGGTCTCCAACATATGAGAAAGATTGCTGGTTGTTAGAAAGAGTTCAAAAAAGGGCAACAAAAATGATTAATTGTCTTGGTAGTTTACCTTATGAAGATAGATTAAGGAAATTGGGTATGTTTTCACTTAGATATAGAAGGCTAAGAGGAGATCTAATTGAAGTCTTCAAATTTGTAAATAGTCAGCATTCTGGATATTTAAAGGGTATGTTTGAGTTCAATAGGGAAAATCGAGGTAGAGGTCATCAGCATAAACTCATTATGAAACAAAGTAGGACTAGGCTACGACAGTCATTTTTCAGTAGAAGGGTTGTAGGACATTGGAATATGCTACCAGGGGATGTCGCTGATGCAGTGACACTTGCTTCCTTCAAAATTAGATTAGATAAATACTTTACAGAGAAGGGATTAGTTCATAAATACTCGTGGGATTAGCCTTCTTTTATGCAGGTAGAGTAAGGTGATTTGAAGGGGCGAGACTGGTGGAGGGGGGGGGGGATGGGGGGGTGCAACCTCGGATGGGCCCAAGAGGCTATTTGTTGCACTTTTCTTTTATGTCTTTATGTCTTTATGTCTAAGTGTTTCTGAGATTGTGTGTCATGTTGACAACACTGCTATTACCTGTACCTAACTCTGTGTGTTACTTCAGCAGGTCTGGACGAAGTGTATGTTCAGAGTTGGACTGCGCCGTCTGCCGGAAGTGAAGTGAGTGAGTTCGGCATCAGAGTGTGTGTCCACAGGGAGTGAAGTGAGTGAGTGAGTGTGGGTGTGTTGAGAGTCGGACTGCGCCGCCCGCCGGGATGGCCACGGTGAAGGTGCCCTGTCAGAAGGTGATCCTGTGCGGAGAGTACGGCGTCGGCAAGTCGTCACTGTTCAGAAGGTTCGCCATGGACACGTTCGTCTCGGCTTCAGACCGAAGGTCCACCTTGGGACTCGATCAGTACGAGAAAACTTACACTGTCGGACCGGAGCAACGGCAAATCAAGGTAAACCCCGCCGCGGAAAATCAAGGTAAAACCCGCCGCGGAAAATCAAGGTAAAACCCTCCGCGGAAAAGTGGCTTCATGTAAGCAGGCTAAGGCTTTTACTCATCCATTTATCCATTTCAAGACAGGAATGAAATCCTTGTAAAAATGCAGTTAATTAGGGAATCTTCCTGCTGAGCATAATAATTGTCATGCTAGCTCAGTCTCGCTGTTTTGTCAGTATGTTACGTAAATGATTCGAGCTGGTCCGGCGCTGTCACCCCAGTGTTCCCCGCCATCGGTCATCGGCCATCGGTCGGTTGCCGACCGTCTCTGGAAGATGAATGATCATCCGCGGTGCATGTTCGCCGTTCGTTTTCTGATCGTTACGTAACGTGCGCACCGCACGTTTTGCTGCAAATGCACAATTTGCATTTGGGAATGAATGTGTCATCGCTGTCTGCTCCCTCAGCTGCAGCTGTGGGACACGGGTGGCCTGGAGCGGGTGGCCTCCGTCACGTCCAGCTACTTCAAGTTCGCAGAGGCGGCCATCCTGGTGTTCGCGCTGGACAACATCGACTCCTTCAACATCCTGTCGCAGCACCTGCTGGAGATCGTGTCGCACGCGGAGCACGCCAAGATCTACGTCTGCGGCAACAAGACCGACCTCAAGCACGACGTGGTGGTCACTGACGCAGATATCCAGATGTTCTGGTGAGTTGGCTGGACAGATGTACAGATGTTCTGGTGAGTTGGCTGGACAGATGTACAGATGTTCTGGTGAGTTGGCTGGACAGATGTACAGATGTTCTGGTGAGTTGGCTGGACAGATGTACAGATGTTCTGGTGAGTTGGCTGGACAGATGTACAGATGTTCTGGTGAGTTGGCTGGACAGATGTACAGATGTTCTGGTGAGTTGGCTGGACAGATGTACAGATGTTCTGGTGAGTTGGCTGGACAGACGTCCAGATATGCTATTGCGTTGGATGGACAGAAATTCGGATGTTCTGGTGAGTTGGTTGGGCAGAGATTCAGATGTTCTGGGTCAGTTGGCTGGGCAGATTGAGTTGGCTGGACATTATTCAGATGTTCTAGTGAGTCGCCGAACTCCGGGCTATGGAGTGATAGGGTGGCGGCCGGCTTGTGGCCAGTGTTTGCAGTGTTTTCTTAACAGACGCGCGGATTAGACGTGTGTTTGTTTTTGCTTCTGTTACGTTGTCGGGTATTGCAATCGTGCTGCGCGCTGAGCTGCCTGTAATGCTGGCCGGTCATTGCCACAAGTCGCCGTCAGACGGATCTGCCTGTAATGCTGGCCGGTCATTGCCACAAGTCGCCGTCAGACGGATCTGCCTGTACTGCTGGCCGGTCATTGCCGCAAGTCGCCGTCAGACGGATCTGCCTGTACTGCTGGCCGGTCATTGCCACAAGTCGCCGTCAGACGGATCTGCCTGTAATGCTGGCCGGTCATTGCCGCTAGTCGCCGTCAGACGGATCTGCCTGTACTGCTGGCCGGTCATTGCCGCAAGTCGCCGTCAGACGGATCTGCCTGTAATGCTGGCCGGTCATTGCCGCTAGTCTGACTGACTGACTGTTGTGCCGCTGAGTGACGCTGGTTACCCGGCCGTGACCTCAGGCTCAGTCATGTCTTTTTGTCTCTGTCCGGGGTTTCGCTGCCCCGACTTTATACGTCCGTGTCTGCCACATTGACTCTGCCTGTGCCACTGATTATGCCACTGATTGTGCCACTGATTGTGCCACTGACTGTGCCACTGATTGTGCCACTGACTGTGCCACTGATTGTGCCACTGACTGTGTCACTGACTGTGCCACTGATTGTGCCACTGACTGTGCCACTGACTGTGTCACTGACTGTGCCACTGACTGTGCCACTGACTGTATTGGCAGCCCCGACTCCGTGCCCGTATGTGCCACACTATGTACGTGCCCCCCCCCTCCCCTCCCCTCGATCGCTGTACTGACTCTGTCTCCGTGTCTGCCGCACTGACTCTGTGTGCCCTCCCCGTTACAGCGAGCAGTGTCACAACGTCGTGACGAGCACGTTCAAGACGTCCTGCAAGACGGGCGAAGGTGTGCAGGAGATGTTCACGGAGATCTCGCGCCAGGTGGCCGTCTCCAGCCGGTCCAGGAAGGAGCTGGAGCGGCTCGACGACCGCTCCTTCCGCGTGGAGGCGCCTCAGACTCCGGACGAGTCCTGCTCCTGCTAGCAGCCGCCGGTGGACGGCGCGGCGCGGCCGTGGCCGGGCCGGTGTGTCTGTGAGCCTGTGGTGAGCTCCCCCGGACGGTTGGGTCTGTCGTGGGACACACATTGGTGCCTGAGGGCCCAGCAGGCTCTGTGACAGGACACGCCGGTGTCTGGTCGTCCAGCGGTCTGTGATGACGTGACTTCGTGTGGCGTCTCGGTCCTCCTGCTACCGTGTGGTGCGGACGAGTGTGATGCCGTCTCACGTCATGGTGCGGACGGCCGCCACTCAGCCGCGAGGCCTCACCACTCAGTGGTGCGCACCCGCATCCCGACCCTGTCTCGCGTGGTCCGTGGTCCGGTCTGGCGCGGCCGGCCGGGCGGTGTCGGCAGGGCGGGGCCAGCTCTCCACCGTCGCGGCGCCCGGCCCGGACCCTGTGTGGCCGGGCGGTGTCGGCAGGGCGGGGCCAGCTCTCCACCGTCGCGGCGCCCGGCCCGGACCCTGTGTGGCCGGGCGGTGTCGGCAGGGCGGGGCCAGCTCTCCACCGTCGCGGCGCCCGGCCCGGACTCGGTGTGGCCGGGCGGTGTCGGCAGGGCGGGGCCAGCTCTCCACCGTCGCGGCGCCCGGCCCGGACCCTGTGTGGCCGGGCGGTGTCGGCAGGGCGGGGCCAGCTCTCCACCGTCGCGGCGCCCGGCCCGGACCCTGTGTGGCCGGGCGGTGTCGGCAGGGCGGGGCCAGCTCTCCACCGTCGCGGCGCCCGGCCCGGACTCGGTGTGGCCGGGCGGTGTCGGCAGGGCGGGGCCAGCTCTCCACCGTCGCGGCGCCCGGCCCGGACCCTGTGTGGCCGGGCGGTGTCGGCAGGGCGGGGCCAGCTCTCCACCGTCGCGGCGCCCGGCCGCCGCCTGTCCCCTGTGTGTGTGGTGCTGAGGCCTGTCGCGAACTTTACACAGTGCAGAGACTGGCCGGTACGCCGTACGCTATGCAGTGCTGCTCTCTGTCTCCGTGTCTCTGTCTCACGCGTCTCTCGTCTCTTCAGCCGCGGCGCTCGGGACCCAGTGAGACAGGGGGGGGGGGGGGGTGCAAATGTGGAGTGAGTGTGGATTGTGAGAGTGGACAACTAACGACGGAGTGTGTGAGGTAGATATTTTATTAACGTCGTCTTTTCAGCTTGGTATTTACACTTATTACCCGTAATTTGGCCGTGTCCACTTTAAACGGTGTTGTTGGGTAAGCGGGTTATTGTGCCCACTACGCTAAGACTGTATTGTATCGGCCTGCGGCCATGACGTTTTATAATTGATTGTGTCCGAACCCGGATGACGTTAACTGCACAACATTTCCAAAAAGTCGGACACGAAGGTTTGCTTCTCCGCGGTGTGGAATACTCAGGGCTTTGGACTTTGGAGTGAAATCTCAACTGCCCTTGTTTGCGTTCGATTTCGAAATGCTGTGCATCGCGCGGGAGCAAACAATATTGTATTACGATTCGCAGCTGTTTTCTGTTCACATGCCAGTTGGATGGAATCAGGCGTTTGCTTCATACGGATCATAGTGTAAAGGTATCATAAGTTCAAAGTGGGTGCCAGCCATGTTTGAGGCGTGTTTGCTGTGTTTGACTCGGGCGCAATATCAACAATATGTTATTAGCAACTATCATCCTCTGGATGACATAACATAGATGTAGATTAGTGGTTGTGGTGAACCTCGGCTGATTTCAAGTGACCTCCGCAGACCCGGCTCTGCTGTTCCGTGACTTGCCAGGCGCGGCGTCCCCGTGCGGTGCGCTGTATCCGTACAGCTGGTCAGGGCGTCTGCTGCCACCTGCCAGGTCAGGGCGTCTGCTGCCACCTGCCAGGTCAGGGCGTCTGCTGCCACCTGCCAGGTCAGGGCGTCTGATGTGACCTGCCAGGTCAGGGCGTCTGCTGCCACCTGCCAGATCAGGGCGTCTGCTGTGACCTGCCAGGTCAGGGCGTCTGCTGTGACCTGCCAGGTCAGGTCGTCTGTTGTGATTTGCCAGGTTCTGTATCTCCGTGCCGACTGACGTGATTCGCTGCTGACCGGCGCGCGGGGATGTGACGGTGACGGGGTCGTGCTGTGCTGCTGAATATATACCGGTACGTACAGAGACCGGGGCCCTCCGTGTGTCGTGTTACTGGTGGTCTGGACGCCCGCGGCGGTCCCGGGGAACAATACTGTGCTGAGCGTGTGGACTGTGGAGGCACTACTCGAGTCCGGCCTGTCGGCGTCAGATCAGCAGTTCTCCGCTCAGCTACACGGCGGGTTGTCCACTTCACAGGGATTCGTGGACGCTTGCGGGCAACAGATGCAGGTACATAGGATGGCCTAGGATGGCCAAGCGTATGTTCCGCATTTATCCGCATATATATATATATATATATATATATATATATATATATATATATATATATATATATATATATATATATATATATATATATATATATATATATATATATATATATATATATATATATATATATATATATATATATATATATATATATATATATATATATATATATATATATATATATATATATATATATATATATATATATATATATATATATATATATATATATATATATATATATATATATATATATATATATATATATATATATATATATATATATATATATATATATATATATATATATATATATATATATATATATATATATATATATATATATATATATATATATATATATATATATATATATATATATATATATATATATATATATATATATATATATATATATATATATATATATATATATATGTATATGTATATGTATATATATATATATGTATATATATATATATATATATATATATATATATATATATATATATATATATATATATATATATATATATATATATATGTATATGTATATATATATATATATATGTATATATATATATATATATATATATATATATATATATATATATATATATATATATATATATATACGCGGACGTGACGTCACGTTCTGTGGTGTGATGTCACCCGTGGCGTGCGTCGCTGGGATTGGTTACCGGTACTGTGTGACGTTACGTCCGCGCTGTGACGTCGCCGTGCGTCGGCTCGGATGGAGCCCGGTAGTATTGTATGACGGTGGTCTGTGACGCGACACGGCGCTGGCTGGGACAGAGGGGGGGGGGGGGGTACCAGGGCGTACCGCGCCGGGCAGGGGCGGTGGCAACAGAGAGACGGCGCTGAGCCGCCGACCGGTCGGGACGTGCCGATAGGAAAGTGCGGCGAGGAAGGACAAGTGTCAGGAGGAGTACAGTGACAGGAGGAGGACAGTGACAGGAGGAGGACAGTGACAGGAGTTAATCGCGATACCGGAAGAAGCCTTACAGGACTACCAACGGACACGAGGCCAGAGATCGTGGCTTCCAGCGTTCTGAGCACAAGTGGCAACGAGTCCAGAGGAGGGCACGGCGAGTCCAGAGGAGGGCACGGCGAGTCCAGAGGAGGGCACGGGGTCCAGAGGAGGGCACGGTGAGTCCAGAGGAGGGCACGGCGAGTCCAGAGGAGGGTACGGCGAGTCCAGAGGAGGGCACGGGGTATAGAGGAGGGCACGGGGTCCAGAGGAGGGCACGGTGAGTCCAGAGGAGGGCACGGCGAGTCCAGAGGAGGGCACGGGGTCCAGAGGAGGGCACGGTGAGTCCAGAGGAGGGCACGGCGAGTCCAGAGGAGGGCACGGTGAGTCCAGAGGAGGGCCCGGGGTCCAGAGGAGGGCACGGTGAGTCCAGAGGAGGGCACGGCGAGTCCAGAGGAGGGCACGGGGTCCAGAGGAGGGCACGGCGAGTCCAGAAGAGGGCACGGGGTCCAGAAGAGGGCACGGGGTCCAGAAGAGGGCACGGGGTCCAGAAGAGGGCACGGGGTCCAGAGGAGGGCACGGTGAGTCCAGAGGAGGGCACGGCGAGTCCAGAGGAGGGCACGGTGAGTCCAGAGGAGGGCACGGCGAGTCCAAAGGAGGGCACGGGGTCCAGAGGAGGGCACGTCGAGTCCAGAGGAGGGCACGGCGAGTCCAGAGGAGGGCACGGCGAGTCCAGAGGAGGGCACGGCGAGTCCAGAGGAGGGCACGGCGAGTCCAGAGGAGGGCATGGCGAGTCCAGAGGAGGGCACGGGGTCCAGAGGAGGGCACGGCGAGTCCAGAGGGGAGCACGGCGAGTCCAGAGGAGGGCACAGCGAGTCCAGAGGAGGGCACAGTGAGTCCGGAGACGGGCAACTCCGCGGGGTGTACATACGTGTCAGCGACTGACCGGCGGAATTGAGGACCGTGACGGTAAGTGTGACTGCTGGCCGAGCTCTGCACCTCAGTCGGATGAAACGTGTGCTGTATTCATACTGCTCTGTGCTGTGCTGATTTATTTCTGAATTGCCTCAGACAGAACGATTATATAGATATCAAAGAATCAGAAGGTGTGATCATGACTGTAATCGACATGAACTTCCCAAGGCGGCGTCGGCGTATAACGATTTCGCTGTTGGCGGCGTGGGTATAAATGTTCCACCGTTGTGAAACTGCCCCGACGGAACGTCTCGGTCACGATTTCACTGGCTCCCGGCGCGGCAGATCTGAGGCTGTCAGTGGCGGCGGAAGAAGGGGGGGGGCAGTCCCCCCCCCCCCCCCCCCCCCACCAAACTCAGCCGAGGGGCGCTTTGTATTTGGCAGGGGCTGCGGATTCCAAGGGAAAGCCAAGGTCAAGGGGGCCTCTGGCCACCGGAGGGGGTGCTCTGGCTGCCTGAGGGGGCGCTTTGACCGCCTGAGGGGGGCGCTCTGGCTGCCTGAGGGGGCGCTCTGGCTGCCAGAGGGGTAGCTCTGGCCGCCTGAGGGGCGCTCTGGCCGCCTGAGGGGCGCTCTGACAGCCTGAGGGGGCACTCTGGCCGCCTGAGGGGGGGGGGGGCGCTCTTGCTGCTTGAGGGGCGCTCTGGCTGCCTGAGGGGTGCTCTGGATGCCTGAGAGGGCGCTCTGGGTTCCTGAGGGGACGCTCTGGCCGCATGAGGGGGCTCTGGCCGGCTGAAGGGCGCTCTGCACTGGCGGCGGAAAAGGGGGGGGGAGGGCAACTCAGCTGAGGGGCGCTTTGTGTTTGTCAGGGGCTTGAGAGGGGTCGCTCTGGCCGCCTGAGAAGTAGAGCTCTGGCCGCCTGAGAAGTAGAGCTCTGACCGCCTGAGAGGGGGCACTGTGGGCGTCTGAGAGGGGTCGCTCTGGGCCGCCTGAGAGGGGCGCTCTGGCCGCCGGAGAGGGGGCGCCCTGGCCTCCTGAGAGGGGGCGCTCTGGCCGCCTGAGAGGGGGTGTTCTGTCCGCCTGAAAGGAGGCGCTCTGGCCGCCTGAGAAGGGCACTCTGGCCGCCTGAGAAGGGCACTCTGGCCGTCTGAGAGGGGGCGCTCTGGGCGCCTGAGAGGGGCGCTCTGGCCGCCTGAGTGGGGGCGCTCTGGCCGCCTGAGAGGGGCGCTCTGGCCGCCTGTGTTTCAAGGCCTCATCTTACATGGATTTGAAAGGAAATAGCATTCGTTCACGAAAACACATGCTAATTTTGATGAAGCAAAAAAATGTCAAACGTTTATATTTGATACACAAAGGCGTATACTTCAACAGACCATAATTTAGCAGACTTGTAAATCGTGAGGTAGAAGCAAGATTGATTGAAACCCTGGCGGATCTTTATATTATTTAATGATCAGCAAGGCAAGAAAACATTTCCTTTCGTTAGACAAAACGGTTGTTTATATCTCTGCGAAGTTAAAGTTTCGTCCGATTCTATCCAGTTTATGAAACACTTTGTTATGTTCCACTTCGAATTTTCTGTGACGTTTCACGCATCCCTATTTCAAAGCCAGGATGAACCATAAAATATGTTACAAGCGCTTTGTGAAAAATACAATATTTGGATCCGTTGGAATGGTTTCGTTAGAACGTTTTTTTCAGCGTTCGTACGTGCTGTCGGAACGATTCCTATCCGTATATTTGTTGGATCCGTTGGAACGGTTTCGTTAGAAACGTTTTCTTTTGCAGCCTTCGTAGGTGTTGTTGGCACGGCCTTTCTCCGTATATTTTGATAATGCAAGGGGCGGGGCCGGTGGGGCCGCATTTGGAAGCGTTCTTACGTGGATCCGTTGGAAGTGTCTTCCTTCTCTCATTGGAACGTTTTTTGCAGTGTTCGTACGTGCTGTTGGAACGTTTTTTCCGCATTTTTGACAATTGCAAGGGGCAGGGCCGCGCAAATACATCGGATAACTTATTTACGCCGTAGGGTTAGGTTTTATCTACGAGATGGTCTTGGGGGTCCGGGGTGGAGACAGCCCCCTCCCCCTCCCCCCCCCCCTCCCCCGGTAGGTCGCAGCACAGCGAGCGAATGCGAGCGGAGCGTTCTAAACGTGGGTCTCTGTGACCGTAATTGCTGTAAAGTTTAGGTCAGGTTCGATTATGTTATAACAATTTTGTAATTACAATTTTGTAATCACAATTTTGTAATTACAATTTTGTTAAATTCCAATATTTTAATAACATATCGAACCCAGCGAAAGTTAGCCTGCCTACGCATTGTTATTTATCATGAAGGCATATAATGTTTCATGCACTCTATATTTTGCGAATATGTACCAAACTTCTATGAACGATCAACAAGCATTTGACAAAGGTGCATTGAAATCGGCAGTTTAACTTGGCCCCGGACGGCGAAATATTTAATGTTCACGACTTTTTTTTGAAAAATATATCAATTTTCAACAAACAGGTAGGTCAAACTCTAGCGTTGGCGTGACTTTCAGGTCCTGACCTTTAAGGTCAAATTTCAGGTCATAGGACAGGGGCAAGGATCCGACCAGTTGATTTCCCCAAACTTCGTGCATAGGTAATCAGACCATTCTGATTCAAAAAACAAGTCCATTTTGCGATAGCGATTGACCTTCTAGGTCAAATTTGAGGTCCAACGAAGGGGAACGCGCTGGAGCATAAAGTTACCGTCTGATTTGGTTAAAATAGTCTCAAACGATTTCTTGGTCAAAATCTAGCGTGAGCGAGACTTTCAGGTTTCCAGGTCATTACCTTTCAGGTCAAAGGACGGGGAACGCGCTGGAGCCTAAAGTTACCGTCTGATTTGCTTAAAAGTGATCCAAGTCCTTCCAGGTCAAAGGACGGGGAACGAGCTGGGGCCTAACGTTACCGTCCGATTTGCTTAAAATTGTATCAAACGATTCTTTGGGTCTAAATCTGGCGTGAGCGAGACTGTTGGGTTTCAAGGTCATGTTCTTCCAGGTCAAATTTCAGGATAGAGGACGGAACGAGCTGTAGCCTAAAGTTACCGTCCGATTTGCTTTAACACGCGCCCTGGAGGGGGGGGGGGGCGAAATCCGCCCACCCCTCCGGTTTTTCGAGGATCGCGCAAAAACGGCGGCGCGCAGCGGCGCCGTTTTTTGTATACCTGTTTAGAAATGAACTTCCCGCATTATGTAAAATTATTGGCCTCAGGTCATCTCAGGTTAGGTCACCAGACCAGGTCACGTGATGACCTCAACTCCAAAACGTTTGCAGTAGTACCACAGCCACAGTTTTACGCTGATCGGTTTCAATCTTGCAGGACTTCATAAGGTCATAGATACCAACAATTGGTAGATCTCGGATTTCTAATATCGGTGACCTAAGGTCAGGTCAATTTTGTGACCGCCAACACGGTTTTATCAATAACTATCGACATAATGAAGATAGAGAAGAGAAAACGGTACCAATATGTTTGTCTCGTCGAGACACGTCTCCCAATATGCAACATGACCAACTTGGGTCACCACTTGACCTTGACCTGAGGTCAGATTTCTCAGTTGACCTAACCCGGTCACCATGAATATGATTCGAAGCGCCTTGACAAGACACACGCGATGGCGTAAACATTATTGCTTTATCTTTATTAGGTAAAAGGTTATTTGGGGAAAACAGTTTTGAAAACAAAATCACCTTTTTGACATTCGATGACCTCTGGAGCCTAAACTATTGACCTGAGCTCAAATCTGAGGACACCTATGTCGATTGCATTTTTCAATGACTTTCGATTGCTTTTTTCCGTTCGCTGCTAACTATCATAGTTCCCGAGATATTTGGGGGTGTTCGAACCGAAGTCTTGAAAACTTGAAAATCTGGCCCTTGATGACCTCTGGTGACCTCAATATTGACCTGAAGAAGAAAAAATAGCGAAATACTTTCGAAAGAGCTTGTCTCGAGCTATCTAACGTCGTTTCCCCGCTTGTCGCTACGTTGCGTGGTTTTCGAGATCATAGGGGGGGGGGGGCGAAATCCGCCCCCCCCCCCTCCAGGGCGTGTAATTATCAGAGGCCCTCCAGGGCGCGTGTTAAAATGGTCTCAAACGATTCCTGGGGTCAAAATCTAGCGTGAGCGAGACTTTTAGGTCCTAACCTTTAAGGTCAAATTTCAGGTCAAAGGACAGGGAACAGTGTTAACGAGTGATTTCTCCCAAACTTCTGCATATGTCAATCTGACTACGCTGATTCCAAAAAGCAAGTCCATTTTGCGATAGCAATTGACCTTTTAGGTCAAATTTGAGATAAACCGAAGGGGAACGCGCTGGAGCCTACAGGTACCGTCCGATTTGCTCTAAAATGGTCTCAAACGATTCCCTGGGTCAAACTCTAGCGTGAGCGAGACTTTCAAGTCCTGATCTTTAAGGTCAAATTTCAGTTCATAGGACAGGGAACAGCGTTACCGGTTGATTTCCCACAAACTTCGTGCATAGGTCAATCAGACCATTCTGATTCCAAACATTTGACATAGGAAATTTGACATGAAAGGACATGACCTTGAAACCTGACAGTCTCGCTCACGCTAGATTTTGACCCAAGGAAGCGTTTGAGACCATTTTGCAAATGAAGCAAAATTGAAGCATATCGGACGCTAATTTTAGGCTCCAGCGCGTTCCCGGTCGTTTGACCTGAAATTTGACCTGAAAGGTAATGACCTGGAAACCTGAAAGTCTCGCTCACGCTAAATTTGGACCCAAGGAATCGTTTGAGACCATTCTGAAGCAAATCGGACGGTAACTCCAGCGCGTTCCATGTCGTTTGACCTGAACTTTGACCTGAAAGGTCATGACCTGGAAACTTAAAAGTCTCGTTCACGCTAGATTTTGACCCAGGGAATCGTTTGAGGTCATTGTAAAGGAAATCGGACGGTAACTTTAGGCTCCAGCGTGTTCTCTTCGTTTTACCTCAAATTTGACCAAGAAGGTCAATCGCTATCGCAAAATGGGCCTGATTTTTGGAATCAGAATGGTCTGATTGACCTATGCACGAAGTTAGGGGGAAATTAACCGGTAACGCTGTTCCCTGTCCCATGACCTGAAATTTGACCTTAAAGGTCAGGACCTGAAAGTATCGCTCACGCTGTAGTTTGACCCAGGGAATCGCTTGAGACCATTTTAGAGCAAATCGGACGGTAACTTAAGGCTACAGCTAGTTCCGTCCTTTGTCCTGAAATTTGACCTGGAAGAACATGACCTTGAAACCTAACAGTCTCGCTCACGCTAGATTTTGACCCAAGGAATCGTTTGAGACTGCTTTGAAGCAAATCGGACTGTAACTTT